>CAJJDN010000122.1:252713-279534 GCA_905182985.1 Paramecium sonneborni | reverse complement strand
TACTTAGATTTATCTTGAATATGAAAAGAATACATATTAGATTGAAAAGTATCAAAAAATATTAGAATCTTAGAATGAACAAACAAGTATGAAAATTCACAAAATATTAATAAAGCATTAACTTAAGAAATATCAGAGCTCGCAATCAAAATGAGAAATTAACAGAAAAGATTTATTACTATGTTTCAAAAAATTGGCTAAATTTAGTAATGTTTATATTTTTAATTAATAAGATTAAGAAGTTTTTTTAATTTAATAATAAGAAAATAATAGTGAAATTTAAGATGATAATTTAACCTAACTTGAAGAGCTAATTTAAGATTAAATGGTAGAAGAAAAATATGAAAATTTTTATATGAAACTGAGATTAAGTTATTACTCTATTAGATTAAACTATAAATGAATAAACTGTGGTTTTTTAATCACTCAATTAATTAATATTAAATCATAGTCTAATTTTGGATAGAATCAATGAAAATATAGAAAAAGCATATAAGTAAACTAAAAAACCAAATCTAGAATTAAAAGAAGTATTTTAAAATAAATATAGAAGAGTGAAAAAAATAAAAATTCTCCATTTGCCAAAAGTTTATAATTACTATAAATCGTACTTATTGTTTTTTGTAGCATGCTTTTAGTTGTTAAATACACAAGTTGATATTAATAATATAAAACTTAACTAAAATCAATAAAAAATTTCTATTCTTAAATTAATTTATTTATTGACAATCTTTTGTATAGAAAACATGATTTTTCAGATAACTCATTATCATTATTAGTATAATTAATTTAAATTATTTCAATTATTAAGCTTGTTTGTATTTTTGACATAAGTTGCAATTAAGTTATACACAATATTGTATAAGTATTTTTGTGATATTATAAGAATTATTGGCTAAACATTAATCTACATTTGTTCTCAAATAATAATCAAGTTAAAAGAGTATTTTAGTAAACTTTGGTATTATTCTCATTCAATATTAAATTGATTGATCAAATGTAAAATTAAAAGAAATTTACCCTAGATGATAAAAATACTTTCTAAGTATAATAGGGAATTATTTAGTTGAAAATAAATACTAGAAAGTAAAGTTATAAATATTAATTATATATTGAATTTAAAGTATGAAGATACATTTTAAATAATAAGATTTAACAATGAACTTTACAAATGAAATATGTTGAATAATTAAAACAAAATAAATTACTGCGTTTTTTCGGTTTTGAATAGTTATTTTTTATTCCTAAATAATTATAAAAATTATATATAATATCAATTAATGAAAAATAATATATCTAAGCAATTTTTGACATTTTACTGTGAATACTATAGAGTATTTAGAAATAATAAATTTCAATAATCAGAAATCTAAGTTTAAAAGATTAGGATCTGATTTATGTTTGATGGATACCATGACAGGGATTCTTTAAATGTTTTCATCTGGAGGGATTTCTTCAATTTATTTAGAGATGTATTCTAAAATAGTGAGTGCTTCTTTAGCAGTAATTCTTTTTGATGGTTTATCTTCAAGCATTTTAGATAATAAATGGTGAAAGTAATAATGAATATTTCTGAAATTGTAATCAGCTTTATTATACATTTTATTATTTAAATAAATTTCTGATTTAGTTTCTCCTTCAAATAAATATTTATGAGTGAGTCTATATAATATTAAATAAATATTACAATTAATATAGGATTACTCCACAACTGAAAATATCACTTTTAGTATCATATGGAGTGGACCCATCATTATTTATTATTTCTGGAGCAACATAGCCATTAGTTCCACAAACCTTATACACAATATTTGAATCATTAAGATTTGCAGCAAGCCCAAAGTCAATTAATTTAATGAGTACTTTTGTTATTGAATTTAGTACTTTGATCATCTAAGTGTTATAATATGATGTTTTCTGGTTTAATGTCTCTATGTATAATGTTTTTTTAGTGAAGATAATCAATAGCTTATAATAATTGCTTTTTTATTAATAATTATTACTTTAAAAATTCGAATAATTTCTTCCTCACTTAATTTAGCTCTTCGATATAAATATTATTTCAAAGTATCTCCATTAGGTAATTCCATCAATAAATAAAAATTTCTTTTTGTTTTACAGATTCCCACAAGTTTTACTATGTTTTGATGATTTATTAAAGAATGTATATAAATCTCATTCATTATATCCTAAATTCAAAAAGTATAATACTTGTTCAGAAAAGTTGTTATTTGATTGTATACACTTACATGCGTACATATTTTTATTTTGGTAACTTACTACTTTCAAGACCTTAAATATTGAATATGAAAATTACAGTACTATAACTTCCTTTACCAATTACATAAATAGGTTTATAAAATTTGTATAAGTTTGAAAAGAAGATTTATGATTTGACAATGTCTTAAAATACATGACAATCTAATGAGTTCATCTCAAATTAAATGAGTTTTTTATTATAGATAAACTCAAATCCTATTAATTAGTTGTCATCTAAGTTCCAATTTACTTCAATATCTGAGTAAAAGGGAATTGAATATTTGACTATGTTGGTTCTCTTAGATTAATGGAATGAATTACATCTGATATGATAATCTCATTTGTTTTTATTCCAATTTTATAAATGCTATTGAAAAGTTTACGCCTTCTTTTGCATACAAATTGCATAAAATACAAATTTAATAATTGTGTACATGAAACTTTAAGAAATTTCAGTATTGTAAGAATGAATGATTTGCATTAAATGAGAACATAAAAATATATATTGAAATCAATATCAACCTTCAAGTCTTTTCAAAGTTTAAATTGAAACTGTCTTAATCTATTGAATTTCTGAATCTAAAACGTCAACTTCAAAAGCATCTTTTTTGTTATTAACTATCTATTCTAACATTTCTAAAGCTTAAGTTGCAGTTAATCTTGCATTAGGATTTTCTCTTAACATTCCTTTAAGTAGATGTTCAAATTCATTGTTATCGAATTATTCTTATTCTAAACAAAATTATTGATTTTAATAGTACACTTCACTATAAAATGATCCATCAAATAGATCTACTCCATATAATCTAATTATAATTATTTATATACATTTTATGTAATAGTACTCCACAACTAAAAATATCACATAATTCATCATATGGATGATGAGGATCGAAATTAATAACTTCTGGAGCTATGTATCCTGGAGTTCCACAATTTGGATATCTAGTAGCCACATCTTCCTTTTTTGCAGTTAAACCAAAATCAATCAAATAAAGTTTAGATGGATTGCGATATTAACTTAATAAAATATTCTCTGGTTTTATATCTCGATGTACATATCCTTTCGAATGTAAATATTAAATTATATTTAATATTTACTAAAATTATTAAATTAGGTACTTTCATAATTATATAAACTTCGAATTGAGTTATTTCAGTTAATTTCTCTAAATATTCCTTCAAAGTTCCTCCCTCTATTAAATTAGTTATTAACCAGATCTATTTGTCCTCTAGATAGACTTCTTTCACTTTTATTATATTTGGATGATCTAATGACTAAAGAATAGAAAGTTCGTTTTTAAAATCCTATGAATTAATATAAAAATTAGATACATCAAATTAAGATAATTTAAGCACTTTGCAAGCGTAGAACTCTCTCTCTAAGGTGTTGAATACTTTGATAACCTAATACATAACATTTAAATTATACTTTACTAAAACTTCCAACACCGATAATATATTAAAATTGATAGAAAGCCTATATATTTTTGTAAAGAAATCTTCCATTTAAAGCTTGCATCAATTACAAACTCTATTGATGACTCATATCAAACCATTTCTTCTTTCCATTTATTGTTATCTCAAATCCTTATAGCTATTAATTCTCTCTTAAACACCAAGTTATTATACTTTCAATACTGTATGGTATACGATATTTTGGATTGTTTTAAGACTATCTTTTAAATATAAATATACTTTTCCAATCATTAACAGATTGTCTTAGTTAAAGATTGCATATTTTTGGTTTAAAAAAGTGTGATGTCTCACACAAATCATTCTAGATGGATATATTTTAATTAATGAATTATTTAAATAAAGCTAAATGCTTCTAAATATCTTTTAAGAATTATTTATAAAGCAATTCTCATTGTTTGAATTTCAAGGTCAGTCAAAAATATCATGTATGCGACATCAATATTTTTTGTTCTTATTCTAAATTAAAGAATCGTAGTAATAAAATACCAATTTGATTTCATTATTTATATAGGTATCAAAATTAATATGCATTATTAGTTAACATTAGAGATTAACAATTATTTATAAAATTAATAAATATAAAAGAAACTCATTCTTATATTTCCTGCTGTCTTTCAGGTACTTAATATTCATTTTAATCTGGTGGAATTTCTATTTAAATATTTTCAGCTATTTATTGTTATTATTATGGTGCTTCAAAAACTTATTAATTATGATTTTAATTAATTAATTGATTAATTATTTATTATCTACAATTAGGACAAGAGTTCTTAATTCTAATCCAAGGTTTTAAACATTCAGAATGGAAAATATGAGAACAATTTAATTTCATGACCATTTCATTCTTTTATAAATTCATATCGCATATTGAACAAACAAATTCATTCTCCATCTTAAATTTTAGCACTGGTAATATTTCAATTTATTCTTCACTTATAATTTATGCTGACTATCTAATGTAAGGATCTCTTGGAGGTAATAAATTTAAAGCACTAAGAATATCAGGTGGTTAATTTTAAGTTTAATTTAAATATTATTCTCTTGCTCTAACAAAACCAATTACACATTATTAAATCATTCTAATCAAGAATATTATTGTTATAACTACTAAGATTATCTAACAACCTTTTTACTAATCCTCTTCTAAACTTTTAATTGAGTTTGCTGAAGAATAGAGCAATTTAGTAGTAGTAATAATCAAAAATATTTTAATCAAGATTCCCAATTTAGTTATTGAATAAAATAAGTATAGTAAAGTGAAAATTATCAATTAACATAAAGTTTGATTTGGTTCTGGTAATTTATCAAAATGAGTTACTAAAAAGTAGCCTATCATTTTTATTTTTATATATTTACTTAATACTATGAATAAACATACCACATAATATAGGACTTCATATGCACATCGAAATATTCCCTCTCTTTCAAACATAAATTCATTTGGAATCAAGGATCTTCTCTTTAATAGATCATTTGAGAATAATACAAAAAGAACCGATTAAATATAATATGCTGCTATAAAATGGAGAGATTAACTATTTTTAAAACTTACTGATTCTGAATCCACAATTGTTATTATATTAAATGCTATTAGAAATGCCTAATTATCAAGTTCTATACCAAATTTATTATTATTAATGCATAATATTCTTTGTAGCAGTTCTGTCTAATATAACGACCAATCATTCCCAAAGATGTGATTTGTACTCGAGTTTTCATTAGAATGAATAAAATTATTGCAACCAATAATTCTGTAAATCCTAATATTAATCCATACACAAAAGCCAACTATTCATAATAAGGTTTCTCATATTTAAAAATGTAATCTTTACATTATCTATTTTCTTCCAGAATATATAGAAATATAGCCCAGCTGATATGAAAGCTACTTAAAATACGCATAATAGCATTTTTATTTAGTTTTGCGTCATATATTTTAATTTATATTTATCACTGAGAATAATAAGGTACTTATCTTGAATTAACAGAAATGTATAATTATTTTTAAAACAAGAAAGGAATTTGAATCTTTTAAATTAAAACTAATTAACTTTTGTTAGAATAAAGTTCTTAACATTTGTAAGAATTAAGATTAATTATAAAAAATTTAAATTATATTTTTGTTTCAATTCTATATTTAAAATAATATAAAAATGAATATTTATTATTTAAATTAAAATTAATGATATCAAGTTAATCATTACAATACCGCTTTGGATCTGAACCTATAAATGGTATTATCAAGAGTTTAAATTTACCTATCTAAATTCAATTTGTAGAAGAAATTTGCATCTTCGAATAATTAATCAAATTAGTTTAGATTTCAGAAAAACTTGAAAATTTTAGCAAATATTTTACGAATTCATTTACTTTATTAGAATCGCTCAAACCATTTTATTAAACCATATAAAAGTCTTTAAATTAAGGAATTGATGTGAAAAACGATGTTTTGGAACATTGTATAAATATGCAGAATTTAATTATCAAAAATCAATTAAAATATTTAGAAAATGAGAAATTATTGTCTGTTTCAGACATGCTATTAGTAGAATTATTAGAAGTTGTTAATAATATGTATCCAAATTTACTTTATAATAATTTTTAAATATTATATCAATATTTAGCAAAAGTTTTATCAAACAACTTTTTGTAAAACTACTATTTTAATGTTGAATTCATGATGAAGGATTTCTCACCAAAAATTAAGAATGCTCAAAATATTTTGAAAGGGATTATTGAGTGTAATTTACCAACTTTTCATGATTTTGCTTAATGTTAAGGAATATTGTATAGATATAAGGAGGATGGATAATAGTTTCCAGATAATTGTCCAGTTAGTTTATTTCCTTTATATGTATAATAATAAATAATATAATAAATAGATAAATTATGATATTATTGATGATTTAAAAAAGAAAACTATTTTATAGTAAAAAGTAGTTGCTAAAATGGGTATGGATTTCGAATGGTACACTAGTATTTTGGGAAGATTAGCTAAACATGATGAATTTATTAGAAGAATGATATAAATATAGGCTAAAGTTGAAAAATCAGAAACAAAATGTCCCTATACAATTTGTATTGTTCGAAATGATTTTTTACACAATGCTTCTTAAAATTAATGGATGCAAGTAGAATATAATTGTATAGCCATAAGTTTTGGATTCATTTCTGATAGAGTTTAGAAATATCATTCTCTATTATTTGATTCTTATTATAAATAAATAAAAGAGAATTATAAAATAAAAGTGAAATAAGATTTAAATCATGACATAATGGTAGATGCATTACATAAAGCTTATCAATTATATAATAATAAAAATGCAATTGTTTTAATAATAACAGCAGAATTTGAAGGGAATGTTTATGATCAGAGATACATAGAAAAGGGATTAGCAAAATTAGGAATTTTAAGCAAAAGGACTACTTTTATTAAATTAATTGGTAATATCATTTCAGAGAATGGAATTCTAAAAGCATTTGGATAAGAAATAGCATTAGTTTATTTTAGAACAGGTTATACTTTTGATTAATATGAAAATGAAGTATGAAAACGTTATAATAAATTTTAGGAATGTTGGAATATCAGAGAAATGATTGAATTAAGTAAAGCTCTTAAATGTCCAAGTTTGAATACATAATTAGTAAATTTTAAGAAACTTTAATAAATTTTATTGGATGAAACTTAAATTTAGAAGTTTATAACAAAAGATGAATCTCAATTAATAAGTGAGAACTTTTGTAAAATATGGGGTTTTGATCATGAGGATTAACACGATAAGGTAATTTAATAGGTTTAATAATTTAGTTAATAGAAATGATTAAATAGAATCCTTATGATTATGTACTAAAACCATAAAGAGAAGGCGGAGGAAATAATTATTATGATGATTAAATTATACCTGAATTATTAAAATTAAGTCCTGAATAAAGAACAGAGTTTATTGTTATGGAAAGAATCAAACCTATTCCACGTATTGGATTTATGATGAGAAGAGGATAATTAGATATTTAAGCTGTAATAAGTGAAATAAGTGTTATTGGATATTTTATAAATGAAGGAGAAAATATATTAGTGAATGAAGTTGGAGGATATTTAGTTAGGACAAAGAGATATTTAGATAATGAAGGAGGAGTAGCTGCAGGTTATGCAGTTGTTGATTCATTTATGATATCAGATAATTGATAAATTTATATATTTTAAAATATTTGATTTTATTTAAAATTATATTATTATTCATAAAGATCACAATAATTCTGTCAAAAGAGTTTCGAAAGTTTTAAAATTTAACTAAATATATTATTTAAAATATTACATGAGGATGATCATATTAATTAAAAGCTTCTTATAATTCATTTTCTCTAGACTTGTATATATTTACTAAAGTTTATTAAAGCAAGTACTTTTTGACTGTTGCATATAGATTAAAAATAGTTTCAATATTTTAAGAAGTTAATAATTAGGTGCGATCAGCTGAAATGACTAAAAATTCTTAAAAATCCATCTTGTCTTTTAGAGAAAGTAAATCAAAAAGAGAATTGATTTACTACTCTTTATCAGGATATAAAGCCATACATTCATTCTTTGAGATTTTCCCATCATAATCTCCGTCAAGATTTTAAAACACTTTTTATAATTTTATCTTTTATTCTTCAAATTAATTAATAAATAACAATAATAGACATTATTGTAAAACACTTATTTTTTTTAAACCTTTATTTCGTTGTAATATTTAATCAAATTCTTAAATTTCAAAAGTTTTAGGAAAGAATTAATCTTTTAATGCTTCTTAAAGTGGTATTCTTTTTTCAGGAGTAATATGTAAAAACTTTTCTAAAAATTCTTTGTCTATAGAATTATCAATATGTAAATGTTTCCTAATTCTCACTTATTCTATTTCTTTAATAATATCTTCAGCATTTGTTGCTTTAAAATATCTACCTTATATAATATTATGAGCTATCATTCCAACTGCCCAAATATCTCTTTCTTTTGTATAAATAGTTTAATTAAGTGTACATTCTGGAGCATAATATTCAGTATCATTATTTGTGGGTTCATGTCTTATAAAAATACTCTAAATATCTACTAATTTAACTAATTCATTATTTCTTTCGAAAGCACCAAGCCATAATGCTCCATGTATTAAATTTTTACTATGCAAATAACAAACTATTTCTATTATTTATTTTATTATGACTTTTTATCTTTCAATAGGTTCGGAAAATGTAATTGGAACTCCCTAAGCGCATTCTTTGATAATTATATATTAAGATTTGTCCTCTAAAATTTCTATAACATTTGTTATATTTGGATGTTACTAAGCATATAAATATGATATTATTACCAATTGACATCGTAATAATTCATCAACATATTATTGAGTCTCTTTTGTGCTTTCTAAAATATCAGCATAGTGCAACTTACCTGTCATATTATGTTGAACAAGTATACTACCTCCAGCCATTTTAGAAAAGCTACTCTTCTTGTTTTATTAAACTGAATAAAACTTAGAGAAGGCTATCTTCTTTACTGTAGCATTCATTTTAAAAGTTGTTTTATGTTTAGTTGTTCTTACTTAATCTTATTCTATACTTTTTAGATCAACCATAGGAGTTGAAAGTCTACTTTTTAAAGCTGAATCACTTGATGAATTATTGAATTGAAATTGTTAACTTTTTAAAGTATGTCTTTAAGAACTTTAAGGTGTCTTTTTTTCTAAACATGCACTTTTAGACTAAGAATTAGTTGTTTTTTTGGATTGATCAAGATTATTAGTATTAGGAATTTGAATTTCAAGATTTGGTTTGTTTTATTGAGTTTTTTTAGTTCCTTAGCAAGTTCCCATTAATATTATTATTTTAAGAAAGCAGGATAATAAATATCTTATATAAAAGAAAAATAGATATGAAGTTAAATTTGAAAGAAAGAAGATAAATTGAGAAATCAGAGTTTATTTTTACAGTATATTTGTGGGTTATAATATTAAAAATAATACCAAAAATTAATATTAATGATTTATATATAAATAATAAAAATATCAAGATGAATTATAATACACAACAATTCACCATTTTTGTATGATTTTTCTAATATGATCATGTTCTTTAACTTTTTTTTCAAGAAGAGCTTTAGCAAGTTCCATAAGATGAAAATATTATTAGAAATTAAATTCTGGATGTTTATTTTTAACTAATTTAACAGCCCAACTATCAAATAAGAGTAAGACATCAGAAATATCACTAATGGCAAAAGTATTTGTGTATAGATTCCGATTTTTAGGTTCTCCTGGAAATGCTAAAATTAAATGAAGAAGAGTGACTCCTAATGCATAAAATTCATCCATTTTATCATATTCCTTATTTATTTAAGAATTCGCTGTAGCATAACCACTAGTACCAGAATTAATTGTATTTCTTGATTTAATTGAGTTTAAATCTTTATCATTTAATTTTTCATCTGTAATAATAGATAATTTTGATTCTCTTACATCTTTTCCTTAATCAAAATCAGCCAACATAACTTACAATTAACAATCAATACCATAAGTTACAAATATATTTTCAGGTTTTAAATCTCTGTGTACGATTCCTCTTTTATGAATATATTCAAGTCCATCCATAATTTATAACATTATTGTTTTTATTTATTCTATCTTTTCTTTACAATTCATTGGATTTAAATAATAATAAGCATAATTAAGTAAATCATTTGTTTAATGTTTAAGTCCTGGATATGAACAAAATTCAGACATTAGATAAAGTGAATAACCACATTCTTCCTCTTCAATCCACCAATCATAGAGAGTTAAAACATTAGGATGATTTAATTTAGATAATATTTTAGCCTCACGAATTTTCCTTTAATCATTTGTAATTTCTGAAAGATTTACTGTTGAAAATACATCAAAAAAGGAAATTACATCAGAAGCCAATTTTGACTATAAAATATTATTATTTGTATAATACTTTTTTCACAGCATATATTTAATCATCTTTAATTCGATATACAAAAAATATTTAAACTCCTGATTTTAAATCATTCTCATTTGTTTTTTAAAGAATTAAGAATTGTTTTTTAAAATAATCTTTCTTAATAAATTCTTATTTTAACCAATTACTTTAATGACAAAGAGGCAGACTTTTTTTTAACTAATTTTCAACTTCACCTTCATTCTATGATAAAGTTTTTGAACCTGCACTACTTTGTATAAATTACTCTTTTTCTGATTTTTATTTAGTTAAAATAGGAGATGTGAATTCTGGACTAGATTTACTAGATTTATTTCTTTCATCTATTGAAAAATAATTTGCTATAATTTTTAGATCCTCTTTATTAAAATTCATATTTATTTATCGATTGTCTAAATTACTTGCAATAGATATATGAACATAAATGAAAACTGTTGATTTTAATTACCCTGTTGATGTAATAAAACCAATATTCATATCTGAATAGAATAGTCTCATCAATCTTTATTGTTCTCTCTAATATTGTAATCATACATACTTGCCATTGTTCTTTGTCTTAAATTTTTTAAGCTTTTATTAGAATCTTTTAAACTCCTTTGTATACAGCTTTTTCCATCAAAAATTAAAGATGTGGGTCTTATTCATTTATATATTTATCCTTTCTGATCTAACATATAACAATGAACTCTGAAAACATACTTTTCTCTTCTGAACTTAAAAATTCCTACTTATTTCGATTTTCTAATTCCTAATTTCCATTTATATTCAATCTTACCAACAAGGCTTCTAATCCTCCTTATTCCCATCTATCAACAACTGTATTAGAGAATCGCTTATCATCATCTGTCTATTCATTAATAAATGTTTGATCTTCATCAGTTAATCTATGATCATCTTCTTATTTGTTAACATTCTCTCCTTAATTCATTCAATTATAATTTAAATTATTGTAATAAAATAATAATTTAGAACTCTACATTGGGATCTTCATCTATATATTCATTTTATAGTTTTATGATATTATCGATTTAATAAATATTGCAAATCGAAAAAAAAAGACTTTTATCCTTTTTTCTAGTTGAGAGATATCAGAGAATGAGAGAAACTACAAATATCAATATATTTACTATTGTTCTTATTTATTTATATTAAATCTAGAATCTTTGAATAGAGAAATTAATGAAAATAAAGTGATTTTATGTTATTATTATTTATTTATTAGATAAGTATTCTAATTAAGATTATTTGGTGATTCTAAACAATATATATAATAAAAATGTTTAAAATTAATATATTTATTATAAAATCTGTAATATTATAATATATATTAGTATCTTATATTTATAATAATTTATTTTTTTATTATTATAAACATTTTTATATATAAAGATACATACATCTTTCTGGGTATTTAAATGAAATTCAATCAATGTCGCATTGATTTCTAAAGATATTATAATCTTATAATGCGTTTAAGATATGATAATTTTTGTCTAATATAGATATTATGATGATTAATAAGGAGATTAGATTTGAATTTTAATATTAATAATAATATAATCGAATGGCTAGCAAAGTATCAGGAATGTTTTGGACTTGGGTGCATTCATCAACAGGACCTAAAACTACACATTTTTGGGCTCCAGTCTGCAATTGGTTTTTCCCAATTCAAGCCTTGTATGATTGGAATAGAGATCCTGCTAAAATTAGCAAGGAAATGTAATGTGTTTTAGTTTGTAAGAATTTATGAATATATTAGGTTATTCATCATTGTTTATGAGATGGGCATTAAGAATATCTCCACAAAGCTATATTCTGTTTTGCATGCATTTGTTTAATGCAACTTTATAGGGAAGATTATTATTAAGAAGATTAATGTGGGAATCAAGTTAATAGAAAGCCATCGAAGACAAACCAACTAATTGATTGTCTATATAGAGAAATTCATATATATATAAATAAATATATAAAAATAAATGCAAACTGATTTAGACAAATCGATAGAGAAATTGAAGAATGGAGAGTTATTAAAAGAGAAAGATGTGAAACAATTATGTGCTAAAATAAGAGAAATATTCATTGAAGAAGGAAATGTATAAAGAATAGATCCTCCAGTTATTGTTGTAGGAGATATACATGGATAATTATATGATTTATTTGAAGTTTTTAAATAATCAGGAGAAGTTGGAGATTAAAATTATCTATTCTTAGGAGATTATGTGAATAGAGGATTTCATAGTATAGAATCTATTTGTTTACTTTATTCATTAAAAATAAAGAATCCAGATAAAATTACTTTATTAAGAGGGAATCATGAATCACGTATTCTAACATAAACATTTGGATTATATGATGAAGCAATGAGAAAATATGGTTCTTTAAATATTTGGAGATATTTAACTGAATCATTTGATTATATGCCATTATCAGCATTAATTGATGAAAAAGTATGGTGTGTACATGGTGGTATAGCTTAAGATGCTAAATTATTAGATGATGTATAATAATATCATTATATTTTAGGTGAGAGCATTAAATAGATTATCTGAAATTCCTGATAATGGTGAAATGTGTGAACTTTTATGGAATGATCCAAATGAATAAGAATTAAAAGGTTATGGAGAAAGCAAAAGAGGAGTAGGTAAAGAATTTGGTTAAGATGTTTTTGCTTAATTCTTACAAACCAATAATTTAAGTTGTGTTCTTAGAGCACATTAAGTTATTATGGAGGGATATAGAAGTATATTCAAAGATTAACTTAAAACTATCTTCTCTGCTCCTAATTATTGTTATAGATGTGGTAATTCAGGAGCTGTTTGTGAAGTTAGTGATAAATTAGAAATGAGAGCTAAAATATTTTAAGCAAGTGAAAATTAAATGAAGAATGCTTAAACTAAAATTTGGAATTAAAATCCAGATTATTTTTTATGATTTCTGAATTCTATCAATTAATATATAATGTCTAAAACATAAAAACTTTTAATACTTTATTTATCTAAATTAATAATTCTACATCATCTCAATGATCAATTCACTACCAAATATAGATTTCATAAAAAAATAGATTAATAATAGTATTCCAATTTATAGAAATTTTCTAGAGATATTATTAATAAAGTTATCAAAAGAATTAAAAAATCAGATAACTTTTAAATCCCATCCGAAAAGTAAAAATATCTATTGGCACATCTGGCTTTTCTTATTATAAAAAATTATATTATCTAGACATCATTATTTATACAATGAATTATTTTTTATGATGTTTCATCAATTGGATTAAGGGATTTGATGATGGTGAATTAGGACTATTGTAAATGAGATAATTCTATGTATTTTATTTATTTAATTTAACTAATGTTTTATATTATTTTAGTAATAATAAACTTACTTTATGCTAGAAGAATAAATCAATTAGGTTATTTATTAACAAGAGACAAATTACCAGTTGGAGCCATTTTAACAATATCTTATGATGGATATTAAGTAGTTTGTAATGAGAAAGGAGAATTTCCCTTAAAGTAGGAGAAATTTATTGTTGATGTGTTAGGTTTATTTAAATAGACCTTTTATCCATCTCCATTATAAAAATAATTCATTATTGATAATAACTAAACCACTATCATTTAAATATTTGGATTTATAAGTGAACCGGCGATTCTTACTTTACATGTGAATTAACCACTGAATTTAAAATAAAAAGAGTTTGAAATTAATGAAAAGTTCAATATTCAAACTGATATTATGAAATTATTGGTATATTAGGCTAAGGTGACAATATCTGCAGATTCTTTCAAAAATAATACATAGGTTATCTATCTCTATGGATCATATTAGTATGATTTTGGAAGTATAGAACTAGTTCCTTCAGAAATCGATGTAAAATTAAAATTTAATTACAAATTTGATACATAATGTTATTTAATGTGCACAAAGTTTAATGGAAAATTATATGTGTTATAGAATTATACATAAAGGGATTAAATAGAATTTAATGGAAAATTATTTGATGAATGGCCTTAATAGTGTTTATTATATTCTGATAAAGGGGAAGGGGAATTGATAGAATTAGATGGGCCAATATCAGATTTGGTCAGGAGAAAATGATGAATAATAATAGAAGTTATAATATATTAATAATAATAAAAAAAAAATGATGACTGGTAATATAAACCCAGAATATCGATATATAAGTATTATTGCTAAAACTTGGAATGAAGTTTATTTGGCTGAAAATCTATAGACGAAACAAAAATGTTGTATAAAGCAAGTGTTGATCGATGAGTAATTGAAAGAGAGGTTTCAATAGGAAATATAGATCCTACAAAAAATAAAGGCTCATCCACATCCAAATATCATATCCTTTGAGGATAGCTTCTACTACGAGAAGGTAACAACGTAGGACAAAGTATTGATTTATCAATAAAATGCAGTCAATTACTTTCGGCTGTATTGTAATGGAATTGGGTATAACAAACTTATAACAATACATCTAATCAAAAAGATAATCAGATCCAGAGTTCCGATTCTAGGAGTATGAAGTAGCAGACTTTTTTGTGACAATGATTAGAGCACATTCACATCTTTAAGAAATTAAAATAGCTCATAGAGATATCAAACCAGAAAATATTATATTAATCAACGATGAAAATTTATTATTTAAAGTTTGCGATGTAGAACTTAGTATTTATTATATAGGTTGGTTTTGGTACTGAAATTTTTGACGAAGAATCAAGATCAAGAACTATTGGAGGAACTGTTGGATATTAATCACCTGAAGTTTATACAGCATTTAAAAGAAGAAAGCCTTAAGCTAAATATAATCCTTATAAAAGTGATGTATTCTCACTAGGATTAGTCTTTTTATTATTTTCTACTACTCAAACTATTACTAAACAGGTATAACAATATTCTTATATTTTAGTAAAGAGAAGAATTGTTTGATGATGAAATCAAACTCTTTAATTACTTAAAAGATTAAAGAAAGAAAGTTAAAGAATTATTTCCCAGAATCAAAGGGGTTTCTAAAATTCTAAAACTCATGTTAGAAATTTCTCCTGATTAAAGATTTGATTTCTCTCAATTAAGTCAAATTATTGAAGAAAGATCTTATTTAGAAGTTAAATCTGTAATTCATTTCTTTTAAATAGCCTGCTAAAATTAATCATAAGCATTTATAATCTATTTCTAAATTAGAAGATTTTTAATTGGATATTAAAAATAAAGAAGATGTTCATTTAGATTTGAATGGAATGTAAAATAGATCTTAAGATGAATTACTTAAATTCTTAGAGACCATTGCTCAACAAATTAAAAATTTTTAAATGATTACTTTATAAATAAAATTAGAAATGAGTTGTTTAAATGTTAGAACAGTTGCTCCAATCGAAAAAATTTTGAGTAGAGCACAAAAATTGAAAGAATTACAACTGCAACTTTGGAAGTACAACATTTTTTAAATAGATTTATAGTAATAAATTAGGAAACTTAGGATTGTTATTTTTAACAAAAGCAATAATGAAAATGATTGAATTAAAACGATTAACTTTAGAAATATCTAATAATTTACTTTCAGATGAAGGGATTAATAATGCATTACCTCTTTTAGAAGGATTAGTTTAAATGGAAGAGCTAAGATTAGATTTCGGATTGTATTAGTTCTAAATTAATTAAGAAATCATTTACCAATGGATTGTTGTGAAGCATTTTTTTCGGTTATAAATGCTATGCCTAAACTAAAAAAGCTTGATTTAAATCTAGAAAGTAATTACATGAATTAAGTACTTTCGAAATTATTAAATTAATCTTTGAAAAAATTACCACTCCTAACTCATTTAAGCATAAACTTTTCTAAGTATTATTAAAATCTAAATTTAGTAATCCAATGCATAATGAAGGTTTTTATGATCTAGGAGAGAGTATATCTGAATTAGAGAATTGTGAATTGATTCTTTGGGGTGCTCAAATAAAAGATTTAGGAGTTGAAGAATTTGCTAAAGGATTATAAAAATGTGAAAGACTAAAACATTTAAATTTAACTCTATGGAACAATCAAATTACAAAGAAAGGTTGCGAATCTCTTGGTTTTGTTTTACCAAAATTATCGAGATTAAGTACTTTAGTAATAGATTTATCCAAAAATCGTATAGAGGATGATGGAGTCAGATTTTTGGCTAAAGCTATACATGAGATGTAATAACCCTTAAGAGAATTAAAATTTTGGATTGAAAAGTAAACAAGTATATAATTTATTAATAGTGTGTCTTGTACTTCTTTTGGATTGAGATATGTGAATAGATTTTTATCAACATAAAAGAAATTGAGGAATATCAGTTTGAATTTTCGATCAAATTCTATTGGATTAGATGGAATGGAGTTACTATATAATGGTTTTGGTTAAGCTACTTAGTTAGAAATAGTTAATTTGATTCTTGATCAGTAAAAGTGTCATAAAAAATTAGTAATCCTTTAGGAGATGAAGGTGTCAACACTTTGTTTAAGGGTTTATGCAAGCTTAAAGAATTGCAAAAACTATTCCTAAGTCTTGAAAGCGTTCAAGGTTCTGGGAATTCTGTAACAGTGATGTTGTCTTCTATAAAGTCATGGACAGAACTCAAAGAGTTGCATGTCAATTTTTTAAAGTAAATTATTCATATCATTTCTATTAGAAACGATACTGATTGGGCTGATGATATCAATTTGAGAAACCGATTGTTAGAAGTCTAGTCTAATGCTAAAATAATTATTGAATTAAAAACTATAAATTAATAGATAAAGTGATTAATTATTTGATCTTAGGATATTTCAATCTATTTATTTATAATTAACGACATATATTTGAATTTTTTAATATGTATATTCAATATTAATTAATTAAATTTCAAAAGCACAGAAGATAAAGCAATGGTTTTTAAAATTTTATAAGTTTTTATTAGTCAAGAGGAGCACCAAAAAATTAAGTACTTTACGACGGAGATAAAAAAAATTCAATAAGAACCTATAATGGTATCTTTTATTAATAAAATATACTCAGATAACGTAAACAATAGATAAGGTTTTAAAATTGGATGGGATATTGATCAATCTAGAAAGGGTGATACAAAAATAGCAGGAAAAGTTGGTCAAGATCAAAGAAATTCATACATTCCTTCTTATTAGACACAAACCTATGTGCCAGTTGTTGAAGTATTCTATTACATAATTAGTAAACTCAAGATGATGATTACATGAAATAGTTATATTATTAAGAAATGAACAAAAAGCAAGAGCTAGCTGCTTTGTACAAGCAACCTGAACCATATTATTAGGATGCATTGGATAATTATAATAATGGAAAATAAAACCCAAATAATAATTATTCTAACGCTTATGAATAACCATAAATGTTATAATAATCAAACAAATATGATCATTATCAATAACCAAATGATGATGAAGAACTTTATTAAAAAGTATCTTTTTTTAAATTAAATAAAGTATAAATAAGGAAATAGTGGTAATAAATAATAGAATATTGGTAAACCACCATTAGCCTAATATAATCCTATTACAGGAGCTGCTTATGAAAATGCATATACTCAATAAAGAGCTTATGAACCATAACAATAATAATAACAATAATAGGATGATGCTCTTAGTTAATTTAGTTAATGTATCAAAATAGTTATAATATTGTAGTGTAATAACATAAAGTAACTTCAATGAAAAACAAAAGTTCAAATATTTTCAATACTGATCTTCAAGAGACTGAAAACATTAATAATAATAGACAAAATAGCAGAGGTTCAAATAAAAGAAAAGAATTAGATGATGCTCAATATAAAGGATATGGTATATCTTAGAAAAACTATTATGTTTTAGGTTAGTTTTACAAAAACCCAATTGAACCTGTCCAAAACCAATATAGAGAGCAGAAATTCGTAAATAGAAACATGATTGATAATCACATATTTCCAAAATGATTATATAATTTACATAATAATTATATAAATTAATTTAACACGTATAGTGTGTATATAAAATTGCAAAATGATTAAGTGAGAATTCAATATTAAATTTAAAATGAGTTAAGAAACTTTGAATGGAATCAATGGAATATTATAAGATGTTCAAAGTTTTGGTTAAGAGAGTTACAGATTTATTAGAAAATGTACCAAACCTGATAAAAGAGGTAAATAAATGTAAAATAGCAAATAGAGTATATTAAAATTGCAACATCCTGTGCTATTGGTTTTGCTGTTATGGGAGCTGTAGGATACTTTATTAAGTTGGTTTTCATTCCAATCAATAATATTATATTAAGTGCCAATTGATTTTGTTACATTTATATTTTATCATAAATATACGTAAAAATTAATTTGTTTTAAAATATTGAATAAAAGTGTATCAACCATTTTTTATAATAGACATGAATGTATTTCTATTAATTATGTTAATAAGAAATGATAATTATTATTAAGTTTTGAATAAATGATATGAATAGATTTTGTTGAAATATACTTATATTTGAACAAACAATAAATTTTTCACCAATGTGCTTCTTCTTTTAATTAAGCAACAGCATCATCTACTAACTCATTGAATTAATCTTCATTCTTAATCATATCGAGGATTTCCTCAATTGTATAATTAGATGGATCTGAAAGTACTTCACTGACTTTCTTCCAGTGAGGTTCTGTATCTTCATTCAATTTAGCTTTGATTCTATAAAACAACATCATTCTAGAAATAAATAATAAAATAAGATTACTATAGTTATTTGACTTATTCTTCTTCAGGTTTAGCTCTGAAAACTTCTAAATTATTTAATAAATCTAATAGATCCTACCTTTTATCGAAGGCAACAGCTTAAACTGGAGCTAATTCAGTAATCTATTAAACTGGTGGAGGTAATGGTGTTCTAATTGGATTAGGGAATTATTATTAATATGGTCTTCTATTTCCACCACCAGGAATTCTTTATTACATAGGAAATGGATATGGCATTCTACCACCAAATTAGGCTGGCCCTGGTGGCATTTAATACATTCTTCTAGTTGGAGACTATCTTAAATTAGTTCTTCTTTATCCTCCTCTTTATTAGGATTATTATGGGAAAAGATGTTAAAAGTATTTTCCACCAGCCTATTCTACATTTTAATCAAATAATTTCTTTATTTCATCAAATTTCTCATTCTCTTTAAATGATTTAATCAATTTATTTGCATCTGATGCTTATTCAAATACAATATAACCAATTCTAATTATTTATTAGAATCCTTATTACATCTTTTCCAATCTTATCTATTTTATAATATAAATTAATATTACCATATAAATATCACCATAACCTGCTTCTTTTAATGTTTATCTAATCATATCTTCTGTTACATTTCTATTTAAATGATCTGCATAAATATATTTAGAATATATATTATTATCTCTTTATTATTTTCTATCTTTTTTAGTCTATGCCCATCCTACATACATCTTTCTGCCAGTATTTAATGGATCCTTCTATTAATTTGTTCCTAAGGTAGTACCTAAAGTTCTTTGAGCTTCTTTTGCATCTTGATATCTACTGAAACTCAAAAATGCATATGGAGCTTTGCGTTCAAGATCTATTTTCACTAATACACTTATAATTGAACCATATGTACTAAACCATTCATTCAATTTTGTACGCATTTCACTTTCCTTTTTACAATTAATTTACTATAAATACCAATTATTCTCTAACTTAATTGTTTTCCAAATCAAAACTATCCAATGAAGTCCAAAAATTCTTTATGTATAAGTTACTTCTCTTATCCTCACGTTCACTTGTACCTTTTTTTACAAATCGTTTCACAATTATTGATGTTTTTTCATTGTATTTCACTGTTCCTTCATTTAATTAACTCTCAGTCAATAATTAATTGGCTTACTCCTTCTTCTCATATTAGACCCAACCATAACCTATTTTATTTTTAAATATTATTACCTCTACTCTTTTTATTTTCATCGACTGATAATTTCACACTTACCACTTGTCCCCATTTTGAGAAAAATTCTTCAAGTTATTTCAGTGTTACATTTAACTCGAATCCTGCAAAGAATAAGTTTGCATCTTTCTCATAATCCTATATGTAGGTTATACGTATTGGCTCTCTAAGAAGCTATTTATAATTCATGGCTTCTTTTGCTTTTCTTGCTTCTTCTTATGTTGAGAAATAGATAAAGGCATAGTGCTTTGATTTTCCAATAAATGGATATCTAATTTTATTCAAACTATATACCTATGCAATTTAACAAAGCTTATCTATCCATATTTTCTAAATTCGACATAAAGTTATTCCTCTGTTATTCCATCTTCCAAATCTGCTATGTGTAATCCATTTTAGGAAGGTCTGTTCTAATCCTAATAACCGGGAAACTTAAACACTAAATCAATGAAACTAATATGCTACTTTTTTTCTGGATTTTATATTCAAGATTTAAAAATTCTTTTAATTTTTTGCGCGTATGTTTTTCTCCTATATTTTATAAAAATATTGCATCAACCAAAGTAGAATTAATATTATTATATTCTAAATACTAATAAATGCCATAATATCGATGAGATTTTAATTAATCAATAAATTTCCAAAAGAGATTGAATCCACTTATTTGAAGTATTTTGCTCTTAATTGAATACTGCAATATGTTATTCAGATTTAACCTTAAGAGCACTCTCTAATTCGCATTCACTCTCTTTTGTAGTAATACCATTACATTCTAAATGTCTAGTGTTGTTCTAGGTGATTTCATTTGAAATTTTATTTTTCGAAAATTGTATTTTTGGTGCATGAAATTTAGAAAAAGGATAAATAAGGATATCTAAAAATAAATTAGAAATTTTTAAGAGTATTAGATCTATTAAATAAATGTTGGAAACATTCTAAAAATATTAATATTGTTTTGTTACATTTACAATTTCAGTTATTATATTACAGCATATGAACAATTCACAAAATATGTAGAAACCTACTATTATATGTAATTCATTCCTAAGCGTCCCTTAAGGTTTGAAGTGACATAACAGACATAAGAATAATGTTATCAATCCAAATGCACCAGATCCCAAGACTGCAATACTTCTATTCAAACTGAATTAATCTTAAAATATCCTATTATTATCATGTAAATTAATACCAAATGTGAAAGGAGAGAAAATCAATTATTAATCCAATCATATATATTTAGAATACTACCAAAAATCCAATTTAGTGCTTATTTAACAATAACAATGACATTAGCAAACATAAGGATAATATTTAAAAGAGAATCAACATTAAATAATAGTAATCAAAGTTTTGTATGGTCAAAATAATCGACAAAGCACAAAAACTGATAGCTAATCCTATAGAGTGAGATTTTTTTATTTAAAATCTGTGTCTGTTGAAAATCATCACTATAAGTGTCAAACTAAGTAGAAATTACATGATTTTTAAGACTAAGGCTAGCCAATCAGTTGATAAGCTAATTTTATGATCGTAATTATACCTTTTTATTTTCATGCTAATATAAACCAATGAAATGATATTTGTAGTAATGTAAAATTAAGGTAGAGAGTAATGACATAAGACCTACATATGATGTTTAAATTTAATATAATTATTTTTAATATGAATTATAAGATATTACAATGCAATAAGAACCAAACAACCATTATATAAATTAAACTATGGTGTATTCCTATTATAAATCAATTTATAGTATAAGCAGTCTAACCTAATACTTCCTTGTTTTAAGTAACTTTTAAGCAATACTTCATATCTGATATCGATTAATTTATATTTAATTTTTAACATTTTATTTTACATAATATTTGATATCATTACTTAAGGTATTTTGTCAGCTTTACCATATTAACTTTATTCCAGTAATTATCTTGTCTTACTCTCACTAATTAGTCATTAATAATCTTTATCAACATTTGGTTGAATAATGTACCTAGGCTTCCTCTATTCTTTGTACTTTTAACCTTTTGTTCAATTTTCTTAATCTCTTATTTCAACTTTTTTATCGTATATTTTGACTACTTCCAATACGATTCAATTCGTCTATAATTATACTATATTAAAAATATTCTATTCTCTCTAATCTTTCTATTCTTTTGAGGTTTTATTTTTTCTGTTTTTACTGCCCATTCCAACTTAAATTATTTAAATGTTGTACTACTATACAACAATATTCCTAATTTAATTTATAGTTAAAAACTAGTTTTGTTCAATATTAATTACTTAATACTCAATCTTATAATTCAATTATGAATTATCAACCATTTATTAATATCCTTTTATATTTTAATATAATCCATAACTTCTTAAAGTTCTGGATGACTTTATTTTTAGAATAATGAATCTTCAAATTGTTGAATTCCATTTAAATTATTTTTTAGAATCCAAAAATAACATTTATTGATTTATTTGATGCATTTCTAATTAATTAATATCTCTAATATCTGTGCATAATTTTAAAGGATTTACAAGTTTTTTCATGATTAAAATTTTATGAATATAATATTAATTATAAATAGTTAGATTAAAACTAATCTACAATGATTCAAATATTCATTTTCTATTTTAATTTGAAAGGAATTGTATTTTTCTTTTTTAATATTCTACTTGCAATTTAGAAATTATTTATTAAATAAAAATGAGTCATTATTATTTTTGTTATTCAATCGAGGATATTGTTCTTTTTTCAATTAAAGTTGGATCTTCTTAAAATTTAATTATTGATAAATCAGATCATCTTCAACTCAAAATTATTTCTGTAACATATATTTATACAGTTAGTTAAAGTAAATAAATATAATTAATAAATATAGACTGAATTATATATATATATATATTTTCATGTTCTTAATTTGAGAAACATTCTCTTAATCATTCTAGCTTCATATGATACTGTATGTTTCTCATCAAGTTATTCTAATGGATTAATTACCTAAATAATAAATAATAGATATATACAGAAGGAATAGCCTTGCCATATTGATCAGCTGCATCTAAGAAATCCAAGATCTCACTGTATGATGTATCTTTAAGAATGATCATATGTTTTGCCAAGACTTCAATCAAAGCAAGGAAACATCTTTTAACATAATACCATGTATCTGTATTGATCTTTAATTAAATAAAGAATATACTTTCTTATTATATGGTTCGAGTGATTTGATAACTCTAGAAATACCAAATTCATAATTATTTTTTGAACAATAGAGTGTTCCTATAACTAAATTGACAATGCATAGATGATAAACAGATTTTTCAGGATCTTAATATTATGATTTTTCTTCTTCTTTTTCTAATTTCCGCATTAATTCTTCAGCATCTTCATTTTGATTAACCATGATATAACTGACACATAAATTAGCAATAACAATAGCAGTTAATGATAGTAGATTATCACCATTTTTTTTAACAATAGGTTCATAATAACGAATAGCTTCTCTATATTTGTTATCTTGAACATAAAATACATGTGCTACATTAAGTTTCCAAACATCGTGATCAGCACAAAATTCAGCAGATTATCGAAATAATTTTTCAACTTATGAATAATTGTCTTTATCCCAATATATTTTAGCTTATGCCATTAAAACAGGTATGAATTTTTCTAAACAATCATCGAATTCTTTAAGAGATTTTTTGATTCCATCATTATCTCTATTTAATCTAGCATCTTAAATAGATTTAGTAATTCTTCTAAGTGTATCAATATGTTTATTTGCTAAGATTTAGAATTTTCTATAAGATTCTTCTGGACTAGCAGCACTCAATATTAATGCATCAACAAATTCAAAATCATCAGAACTAATGGTTTTAAATGTAAGATCAGCATTTTCAGCAAGAATATCAGCAGCCATATCAAAATATCCATATTTACAATATAATAGTAATAGATTTGAGAATGTTTCTGGTGGAAATGGTGGATTTTATAATAAATGATTTAATTTTTTAAATCCTTCAGCAGTTTTATCTTCAATATTCATTAATGCTTAATTCATGAGTGTAACAGGATCTAATTCATCTTCTTCTCTTGGTGGCATATCTACTAATGCTTCTTTAGAGGCTTCATAATTTTTAATAGAATATTCAATAGCAGCTTTTAAATTAAATGCTTCAATTAAAGCAGATTCTTTCAATGCTTAAGAATTACCTACACTTTTAACTTCAATTCCTTCAGCATTAGAACCTACTCCTAAATCAGGTCTCTCTCTTACTCCTCTTTCAATTATTTCCGCTATAAATTTTAGAGATTAAGCTAATTATTTTTATTTGTAATAACAAAGTGCTATATTATAGGCTAATTCACATGAATAACCAGTTAAATTCATTCCATCTTAAAATCTTTGTCTTGCTTCATCAAATTTATTCTCCTTAAATAAAATACATCCTTCATTTATAATTGAATCTGGATCATCCATTTCATTTTATTTCAATAATGTCTTTGCATGTTGAAATTCACTCTTCTCATATCGAATCAATGCTTACAATTATACCATCTTCCCTTAATATTATGGATTCTCTATAGATGCACATACTTTTAATGCTTCATCATAAAGACCTATTTTTCAAAATCTTTTCTTACTATCCTTATAATATGATTGTGCTAAGTAAATCTTATAATCATCAATCTCAGGATAATACTTCACTAATTATTCATAACTATTTTATCTAATCTATCTCATACATTCCAACAGCAGAAGTAAAATCTTAATTCATATAATGACAATATGCTAATAATGATAGTGCTCTACTCTTTGGACAAAATTGCAACTCATAATTCAAATAATTTATAGCCTCCTTGTACTTTTAATCCTTTATTAATGTATATATTATTTTTGTTCGCTACCCTTCCGCTATTGGTTAAACCGGTTGCATTATTTAATTTAAGCAATTTATGAACAAAAAATACACACATTTATAGGGTTGGGAAGAATACTCTATCTCCAATACACCTACTAATTATCTCAAACTATTAAGTGAATCACTCAATTATGTTAACACTTCATAAACTCATTATTATCCCAAGTCTCATCAATCAGTCTCACCTAAAAAACATAGAATTTTTCAAAGTTATATTAAAAACTCTGTTATTATTAATCATGGTAATGCTATATCCTAAAAATAACATTACTTATAAGGTAATTTTATCAAAAAAGCTTAATTCTCTCCAAAAAGATAATTAAAACATTGCTACATAGGTCCCATTTTATAATAAATTAAAATCTATTAGAAAAATAAAAAAATTGGTTAAAATGATTCAATTATCAAACAAATAACAAGATGAACTTCATGAAATTACTTAAAACTTTCATTTTGTTTAAATTAATATATAATAATCATAAAATTTATTGACTTAATAAAATTAAAATAAATGTATAAACATTATAAATCTCTTTTATTTTATTTTAATTGTTTTGGTGTAATGATAATATGTTTAAGAAAATAGTTTGGATGTGTTATTATGATTAATTATTTTTATAATTTATATTAATATCTTGAAAATGAAATAATCATCAAAAGGAATTTTGAAAAAGAATTCACAACATGATATAGATATGTAATGAAATGAATTTTATTGTAGGAAGAAAGAATTACATTGGGATGAACATACATTATAGTAAAGAAATATATTACTTTAATTAGATAATAAGATTTAGAGAGAGGAAATAAAACTAAAATAGATGAACCTAAAACACCATATGAAGATGATATAATATAGCAAAATCAATAGGAAGATAAAATTGAAATGGAAGATGAAATAGAGCAAGATTTAATATAAGCACAATTGAATAAATAAAAATTGCAGCAAGTAAATTCCAGCTCTTAAAAAGTAGTAACAAAAAAAGAAACTGGATATTGAAGAATTGAATTAAAGATTAAAAGAAGATTTAGAGAGAGAGAGAAAAAATATGGATGAAGATTCATCAGAAGAAGAAGAAAAGAGAAAAAAACATGAAGAATTTGTTAAAAAAAGAAAATAACACTATAATGAGAAGAATGTAATAAAGGATGCTATGCATAAAAAATAGTTTGAGGATTAATGAATTATATAAAATTTAATATAAAAATCATTTGGATATAATTTGATTTCCAGATAT
>CAJJDN010000122.1:133629-252640 GCA_905182985.1 Paramecium sonneborni | reverse complement strand
CATTTATAGGGTTGGGAAGAATACTCTATCTCCAATACACCTACTAATTATCTCAAACTATTAAGTGAATCACTCAATTATGTTAACACTTCATAAACTCATTATTATCCCAAGTCTCATCAATCAGTCTCACCTAAAAAACATAGAATTTTTCAAAGTTATATTAAAAACTCTGTTATTATTAATCATGGTAATGCTATATCCTAAAAATAACATTACTTATAAGGTAATTTTATCAAAAAAGCTTAATTCTCTCCAAAAAGATAATTAAAACATTGCTACATAGGTCCCATTTTATAATAAATTAAAATCTATTAGAAAAATAAAAAAATTGGTTAAAATGATTCAATTATCAAACAAATAACAAGATGAACTTCATGAAATTACTTAAAACTTTCATTTTGTTTAAATTAATATATAATAATCATAAAATTTATTGACTTAATAAAATTAAAATAAATGTATAAACATTATAAATCTCTTTTATTTTATTTTAATTGTTTTGGTGTAATGATAATATGTTTAAGAAAATAGTTTGGATGTGTTATTATGATTAATTATTTTTATAATTTATATTAATATCTTGAAAATGAAATAATCATCAAAAGGAATTTTGAAAAAGAATTCACAACATGATATAGATATGTAATGAAATGAATTTTATTGTAGGAAGAAAGAATTACATTGGGATGAACATACATTATAGTAAAGAAATATATTACTTTAATTAGATAATAAGATTTAGAGAGAGGAAATAAAACTAAAATAGATGAACCTAAAACACCATATGAAGATGATATAATATAGCAAAATCAATAGGAAGATAAAATTGAAATGGAAGATGAAATAGAGCAAGATTTAATATAAGCACAATTGAATAAATAAAAATTGCAGCAAGTAAATTCCAGCTCTTAAAAAGTAGTAACAAAAAAAGAAACTGGATATTGAAGAATTGAATTAAAGATTAAAAGAAGATTTAGAGAGAGAGAGAAAAAATATGGATGAAGATTCATCAGAAGAAGAAGAAAAGAGAAAAAAACATGAAGAATTTGTTAAAAAAAGAAAATAACACTATAATGAGAAGAATGTAATAAAGGATGCTATGCATAAAAAATAGTTTGAGGATTAATGAATTATATAAAATTTAATATAAAAATCATTTGGATATAATTTGATTTCCAGATATATTGTATTGAGTAATATATTATGTTGATCCAGTTACGAATAATCTGTATGATCCAATAGTTGTAGATAGATAAGTTGGATGAACTATTATAGTTAATTTACTATTCATTTTAACAGTCAATTAAATTGTTTGGATGTAATTGTTAGCATTTGATTAAGCAATTACTCTACCAGATTAATCTTATAAAATTAAAGAATAAGAGTCTAAAGCTATAAGAGGAGTTAAAACAAAAGTAACAATCTAATTAAAAGGTTGAGAACCAATATAATAAGCATCATCACCTTAACAAACATCACTTTCAGTTAAAAATGAAGTATCAAGCAAAATAGTCTTAGCATAACTGCTTTGATAATATTCATACAAAGGATAAGTTCTAGTACTACTACCATCATAATCTATGGTAATAGTTTTTACAATATTAGATCCATTAATATAATTTCCATTAATATCAACATTATATCCATGAGCTCCAATAGGTCCTAAGGGTCCTAGTGGTCCTAAAGGTCCTAATGGTCCAATAGGGCCTAGAGCAGACCATAATCCAAAAGCTCTTAATTAAACAGCAAAGTCATTAGTTTCAAAAAGTGTTTTACCTGGATCTTATTATCCATAATATTATGTAGTAGCCAAAGGACCTTTATAACCTAATGGACCATCTTTGGACATTGGATCTCCATATTAATATAAACTCCATTGTATTAACTGTTCTAAATCAGTAGGCAATTAGATTTGCCCAAAAAAATTTGATGAGTACCAAAAAGGATTAGACAAAGGTCCTAATTATGATAATGGTCCATAAGGACCTAATGGACCTAAATATCCCAGACAGCTACTAGAACTTAGATATTAATAGGGAGTCAAACCTGGAACTTTATCTGGATCAATTTTTGGACATACTGTTGTGAGATCCACATCTGTTATGGAATTAACAGTTGTTATTACCATTTTTTAGTAATTGTTACTCCATCCTGTATTTGCAGTATTTGTACATGCTTATGATATCATTATTAAGATAGGAAAGGAAACATTAACATAATGTTCTTTTTTTTAAATAATTTACTTTTTAGATATTGGAACTATGTTAAAAAGTAATTAATAATGCAAATTATAATAAATATATAATAACAATATTCAATATAATTCGATATTATTTATAATCATTCGTATTATTATATAATGTTATATATACTTATTGATTTATCAAATAAAATTGACCTTACAAATGAAAAAAATATTATATATTATGGATTATATTTACATTAAACAACATCTAGATAATGATCCAAAAATATAACGATTCATAAGAAATCGTATTCTTTATCAAACATCTGATACTTATCATTATGCAAACTATAAAAGGAGAATGAATCAATCTTTTGATTAATCAATACATTAGACTACAAAATATAGTGATCTCTCTTATCTCGTTGTTGACAAATTACGCCAATCACCAACACGTAAATATACTTTTTCAAGACCTACATCAGCAACATAAAGATCACCTTATATATTTTCGAGTAATTTTCAGAAATTATCAAAAGCATTACAAACCTAAGAATCATAAGCTGTTAGAAATTTTAAAAGAAAAATTAAGAGTAGCAAAAGATGTGCACTAAAACAACAAAAATATCCAATCGAATACACATGTAGACAATACAAAGTTATATTATGAATTTGATTTAAATACTATTATTTATAATTTTTCATTAACATCCAAACATAGGAGAATTCATAAACAATCAAACTAATTTAATCAAATAACTTATTTAAGAAAAAGAAGAGTAATGTTATCAAAATTCAATTAACATGTAAAAATTAGCTGATTCTATGTTAATGAAAGACAAAGAATTCAGAAATTAAAAATGAAGTCTGAAATTTTTCTTCTATTTTTTTAATTGAAATATCAGGATTATCAATAAGATAATGAAGGATAAAATTGTATTTAAAAAATAAATAACATTTTTGATGATTTTAATTATCAGATGAAATAGGAAAATGTTTAGAGACTATGATTAATAATGAATTTTGGCATAAAAATTGAAATTTTAAAAGATTTATAAACAATTAGAATGGATATTTAAAACAAATGATTACGCTTTTTATAAATTTGTTGTTTTCATAAAAACATCATATTGTCACTTACAATATTATTAGTCTACACCTAAACTTGCATCTATAGATTCTTTTTTTGTATAGTTTAAACACATTATTTTTCTTGATTGATTAATTACTCATAAGTTTCAAGATATAATAATTGTTCTTCTATTTTTTCCATTTAAACTGATATCATTTGCTTTAAGTTTTCATCCATTTTTTCAGGTTCTTAAGTTTAAGTAACTTCTATATTGGGCAATTTTAATTTATCTAATTGTGACTTGAAACAAGCAACTCCCAATTGTATTGGATTACTTACATCATTATGAAATGTAATAAGTTCCTACAATTTCTAAAAATAGTTTTACTTTTTATGGTTTCTTTGGAATAGAGGATTCTTTATCTAATGATGGAAAGATATTGGAATATGGAAGTTGTAGATACATTTTAACAATTTCAATCAATGATCGTTTAGCAAAGTATTTAGCAATTTCATTCCATTTTTCTTTATGCTTATATACTAATTCTAATAATCTATATATCTCATCTTGAGTCCATGGTGCATATTTTTAAGTTTATTGAAATTATTCTAAGAATGGTAAGGTAAACATTTACAGAAATCTTCATTTTTTAAGAATTTAGGATATTTTTTATCAATAAAACAATTATTGCATAACAATAATGGTTGTAATTAAAATGATGCTAAATTTTCTTTTTTTTATTGATGGAATGGATAAGCTCTTTTATCACAAATATGACATCTATATTAATAAAATGTATTTTTTACTCATAATGAGGATCACTATGAAAATTGATTTGATTGCTTTAAAAATTAAGTTTAACTCTTTCTAAGAATGTACCATTTTGTTGATAAACTTATCCTTAATTTGGAAGATTATTTGGATTGTATTAGAAATTGATTAATCCCCAATGTTCTAAAAAGGTATAGACTCTAAGTAGAGATGAAGCATCTCCACTAATAAAATTGAGACAATCAGTAAATTTAAGATATTTTGTTTGAGTGCTAATCCATTTTTATAAGATTGCATTTCTTATTTTAAGATAAGTAAGTGGAGTCTTATAGTTGCCCTTATAATAGGAAATATCATTATGGAAGTGTTAATGGAAAAATTCTGGGAGGGAATCCTTTTCAATTTAATGAATGGAATCAATCTAAAACCAACGTGCTGGAGCTGGAATGATAGCTTCCCAATTCTATAAAAACCAATCCTTCTAAATGGTTGAAGTCCAATTATTACCTTGCTTTGTGTTGCTTCTTAAGTAATGTTTGTTGTAGTGTTTTCTTTTTTAATAGGTGGTGGAATTGACTATGTTTAAGGCTTTGGTATCAACTTTCGCTGTTCTGTTTACACCTCTAGTACTTCATAACCAGTTGACACTTTTTGGAGTAAAATTGTAATTTGTGAATTTCTGCTTTCAGGTCTTCTGTTAAACATTCCTAAAAATAATAGAATGTAAAAAGTGAGCTTATAATAGAATAAGTCTTGGCAATCAGGTATATGTAGGAGGGGGTTAATCAATATGAACATTCAAGTTCTAATCCAATTCTTACCTCCAGATCATAATCCTGTTACCTCATATACTCTAGAGACTCAAAATGTATTCCAATTAACTTGCAAAACATTATGAATTTCATCTAGAAAAGTATATTAAATTATTTATATCAAATATTTTACCTTTTTGAATCTAATTTGATGAAATGTTTTGTTCTCTAAAAGAAAATAATTTATCTTTTTAAAAATCCAATAGACATCTAAATATGCCAAGAAATTCAATAACCAAAATCAATTAGAATACATTTTATTCGAGATATGATATAATAAAACATATAAATATTACATTATTATAATAATCTCTCTATCAAAATTTAAAAATACCTAAAAATAAATTAATTATAATATTCTATTATGAAGATGAATAAATAAAATAGCAAGCTAAAGACAACAATGTTTTTAAATTTTCCATACAGAAAAAGAAAAATTCATTATTTAAAATAAACTTTAAAAAATGAAACTAATAATAAAAAAAAATACTTCAACATTCTGTCACTTAAAATATTCGATTTTCTATTATTTACTTTACATTTTTTTTAAAAGCGTTAAAGATAATCCTCATTTTTCTAATACATAATTTTTAAAATATAATCTGAATTTTAAGTTTTTATTTAAAAAATTGGATGCAAACTTAAAACATGATTATATCTCTTAAGTTTTGTTAAATCAAAAATTTTATAAATTGAATTATAGTTAACTCTAGACCCTCATCAAATATCAAACTGATTAAAATTAAATAATACTAGACGAGTTGTAGACCATTCAAATTTCAAACAGTTAAGCAAACCTTATTTAATTAAGTTCTGAAAGAGTGATGCGATCACAAAATAAAATATTTTTGTAATAACAATTGAACAACTAAATGTTAAATAAATAGAAGTTTTATTTTGGATTAAAAAAAATCTTTTATTTGTACCTTTTGAAAATAATAATTTTTTATGTTCAGTTTATTACTAAAGGATTCAAGAATGAGTTTAATATTTTAATTTCAACAGATCCTCTTATTTTATTGATAAAATTAATTCGAATAAAAAAATGCGGTTACTTAGATTATATCTAATTAAGAATGGTTTATTTTCCTATTAAACATGCAAAAAACTACTTTTTTAACCATGTAAAATTACTTAATAATATCTTAATCTACATTGAATTTGAATTTAGGAATATTTTACAATCTAAAGAGAGAAGTGTGAATATTTAATTATTTAGATTGGAATGATTAAGGAAATGTCACATTATCAAAAATAATAATTTGGAAAAAAATCTTATTGATGGTATTTTATCTAACATAAAAAAATATTTTGAAAAATAAATAGAAAACTTAAAATTTTAAAATTTATAATAATTTAAATAAAAATCATCGTAAATTTACTTATCTTAATTTAAATTAAAAAGATCTTTATTTTATATTGATTATGAATAATATAATTAAAAAAATGATTGTGTAGATTATTTAGAACTTATAAAATAAAGTAATGAAAAGAAAGTGGAGAGATGATTTGATATTATTAAATGTAATGGTAGGATAATGAGAGAGATGTATCTATAAGATTTGGAGTATTTATGTATGATGATTAATATAAATAAATAATTTATTATAGTTTAATAATATATAAAACTATAATGGGAAATAATTTTTGTTATACCAAGAGTGGTATGTAATCAACAATGTCTCAATTATTATGCGAATAGAAGTTTAATGGATGTGAAGTCCTTTTAACAGCTGGAAATATAGAGAATGAATCAGTGGATTGTATAGTTTGGCCAACTGATTAACAATTTTCAAATGTTCCTTAGAATGATAAGCCTACATTTATACCGAGAAATGGAAACTGTATTTTTGTAGGATCTACAAAGAGTAAATAGAAAATAAATAAGTATAGAGAACAAAAAAAATTATATATTGGCTGTTGTTCAAGAGAATAATGAGATGAGTTTTTAAGATCAGTAGGATGAAGAAAGATAATTGATATATGAAACAATTCAAAATAGTTTGAAAATGGTAAAAATGATAAAAATTTAGGCAAATGCTAGATAGATGAGATCAATAGCATTTCCTGTGTTTTAATCAAAAGATCATACAACATCAGCAACAATAATGATAATGGCTATAAAATTATTTATTTCTGAATAGAAGTCTGATTCAGTAACAAAAATATGTATAACATTGAATGTAAGAATTTGATTCTTATAGATGTACTTCCTTTTAGTAAATTGAATAGGTGTCAAGTTTTAAATGGGTATTTTAGTAAGTATTTGAACAACATAACTCAGCAAAATCAAAATCTTATTCAAGTACAATAAATCCAACATTTATGGAGGAATATAAATCTATAAGGTTAATATAATAATAAATTGTGAAAGAAGGTACTCCTTGATATAATTAATGAATTCAATTTAATAATATAAAAATTTTGATGAAAATACAAAAATTCGTTTTCTATGGAGATTAATAAATTAAATGAAGATTATTGCCTTTCTCTGTGTTGTGATAGTAGTATCATCAGCAACTGAAGCCATAGACCTCTTTAATACAGTACAATCTATTTAATAGTTAGTTACCTAAAACAGATTTTGGGAGAACAATATTGTAAACAGTGTAATTGGAGTTATCAAATGGATCAGCAGTAGATTCTGTAGTTCAATCATTGAATGAAATATTGAATTCAGCAGAATAGGAAAAAGGAGCTATTTAAGCTAATTTAAGAAATAGATAAGCATAATGTCAAACAAGATAAGATGATGCTTAAAATGCTATAGATAGAGCAAATGCTAAAAGAGCAGATGATGAAAGAAAATGTATGATTTGATTCATATCCTATAGTACCATTAATTAATGAAGAATTAATAAGTAAATAAGAATAAGCATTAGTAAAGGATTCAGAAGAGTAAAGAAATAATGATAAGCTTGCACTTCTTACAGCAACAAGGGAAGAATAAAAATAAGAATATTAAGAAAGAAGAAATGAATTAACAAATTATGTTGCAGCTTTAGGAGAAGCAAAATCAATTGTTTCTGGATTAGGTTCTGTTAGTTTCTTATAAGTCAATTCAAATGAACATTATCTCAAATTTAGTAAATATCAAATAATTAATTATTATTAGAGGAAGCACATCCAACACCTAGAGGTTATGGAATCATGGTTGAATTATTATTAAAAGCATCAATCTAAGCTAAAACACCTGAATAAGTAGAAAGACTTGTTGCTACAATCTAAGGATTAATTGATTCTATATTTGAATTATAAAAATAAGAATTGTTAGTTGATGATGCAAGAGAACTTGAATTCATTAGATAAAGGTATCATATTAATATTATTCTAATAGAGAAATATTACTCTTAGCTAATTAAACTTTAGCTGCTTCTGTAGCTTAATTGAAAGCTTAAGTTTTACATTTATAATAAGATATTGTTGAACTCACAAATGATGTTAACACTAATAAATAAATTGCATCTATTAAAACTAAAGAACTTAATGATTGGATCAAAACTTGTTAGGATGAAGAAAAAAATCTAAGAGCTATTTTTGATAGCAGGTAATTCATTTTATTTAATCATATAGAGTTGGATAAGTTGAAACTGTCAATTAAATACTCATTATATTCAATTCAGGTTTAAGTTAAGAATTAAGAAAATCAATTGCAGAAATATAACTAAATTGATAAAACAAAATCAATATCATAAATAGGATCATTCAACCTAAATTTTATCTCCATCCAGGAATTGCTCTTCTTCCAGCTCCTAATAAATTCCCTCCAAATGTATCTGCATATTTCCCTTGATCTATTTTAGGATCAAATTTCTATCTCTTTTATAATTCTGCTGCCTTAGTAGTTTCATTCAATTTTGATTCAACATATGCAAATTTTATATATTTATCCTCTTCTCTTGTTTATTGTTTCATTTCTTAATCAAATTACTTCTTTTACTTTTATTCAAGAATACTCTTCTTTTTTTCCAGTAATTAATTTTCTTTCATTTTAATTCTTTCTTTTGCTTCTTAACTAACATATCTTCTAGACATAGTTTCAACTTATTTTAATTCTTATTCTCTCTATTTTTCAATCATTTTTTATTCTCTATAATATTAAACTTATTATTTTTTCTCTTCTCTTTCTTTCTTAATAATTTCAGACTTTTATTTTTCAATATCTTTTTAAGTCTCATACTCAATTTCATCAATTGCTTTTTATGTAACTCTCTTAATTTTCCATTGCTTTATCTCTTCTTTCTATTTATCTCTTTCTTCTTTAGGAACTAAAGGCTTTTTAACTTATTTTTATTTTTCAATTTCTTGTTATAATTATTCTTATTATAATTATATTTATTTATTTTCTTCTTTTTTTTTCTTATACTCTGCAAGTAGTTCTTTCTTTTCATCTTCTAACTATTGTAACAAATTGTAATTGTCTATTTGTTCCATTAATTAATCTTCTGTAATAAAGGGAATAGCTTTGAGACAATCATTAATGAAATTCTAAGACACTTTACCTCTATGTTTAGTTCTTACTCTTAAAAATTCTCTATGATCTTCTGGTTCTAATAGTTTAATTTAATCTATTTTTTCATCAATTAAATCAACTTTTTATTTGATTAATCCTAACTCACTTGTTGTCTCTTCATTATTTTACATAGGTTTTCTCTTGATTATTGGTTACTTTTAAACAATATCATAATTGTCCATTTTTTATTCAATCATTTTCAATTCATCATTTAATTCCTCCTCTTATTATGCTAGATCATCAAATTAATATGACATTTTAGATTTATAATCTGTAATTCTATGTATAGATCAATATAAATATATACGCATTGGTAATATTATTTGCCATGCTTTCAATTTTTTAATAGTACTCATGACTGTTAGTGAACCCTTTCAATTCTTTTATATATCTTTGTACATCATTTCTCAACAATCTCAAACTAGTCTTTGTATTATCCTTAAAGAATTACTTTAACAAAATACCCTTTCCTTCTCCTCATCAAAATCAAATTTTTCAATCATGTCATTCAAAATAAAAACATCGTTTTTACTTGTACTTGTCTTACACATAGGTAATAGTTTTGACATGTCCTTTATACTCAAAGATATCAGTTTTGCCTTACATGATGCCAATTCTGATTTGCATTCTTGTAGCATTTATAAAATGTTTGTAAATTGTAAAAATACTCATATAATAAATCTAGACACAAGCATGTATACTGAAGACAATCCCCCTCTGGTGATAATATCTTGAAAGTTTGGTAGCACTAGAACCTTTAACAATATCAAACCATAACTAATTTTGTTTTTTGATTGTAAGAGTCCAACCAAGAATAAAGTTTCAAACTTATTTAAAATCATTTTTATACAAACTCTAAATTTGCTGTAATTCCTCTCAATATGAATGTCCATGTAAACTCGTCACTTGTAGCATTTGGAATAAATGTAAAAAGGTGTTTCATTACACAATCCATCAATCCCCATCCTATAGCTATTGCAAATACTCTGCTTAATTTATCATCAATATTTGTCTTTTATTTCGATACTAAAATTATTCCATAACAATCGATCAAATCAAAGAGTAATTTTATCTACAATTTTATTTGCATCCCTTACATGAATAAATTATTCAGTAATTACAGACAAAGAGGCCAACAGAAACAATTTACAAAATTATGTCAACAAACATCCTAAAATGCTAATCAATACAGTTTTATATGCTCCTTATTCAGCACTATTATAAATAAACTTATTTTACAGTGATCTTGCTTTGTATACAACAAAAAATGGTCCAAATGCTAACAAAAGACAATTTATCAAATGTGAGAATGCCATTAAATGTAATAATTATTTGATTTAAAGATTACTAAATTAGTCACTTTACAAGTTCCTGAAAACACAAATAAAGAACGTAAACATTTTAAATAAAATCGAATGTCTCTTTGGAATAGTTTTCATGATATTTGGACTCCTAGTGGAAAACAATTTATTTTTTAACCATTCGAATTCGAATAATAACCATTAAAATAAATTTAAACACGCCGATTAAGTTAATAACTTTCGAGATAAGTTTCTAAAATATAATAAAGTATTGATAACAAATAAAAAATTTTGGAAGAAACATTTATGCCTAAAAAAGTTTAAACAATCACAACATATTTGTAAATTAAAGAAGCACCACAACAAAAGAGTCCATCAATACTCAATTCTAAGAGAACTGAATCTCGCATTCAAACATCAAGAACCTAATCAGCAACACCTATGATGAGACACTCTAAAAAACACTAAAAAACTATTGAAATCAGAGATACGAGAGGATTACAAATCGAAAAATGTTTATTGTATGATCGTTTTCAAAAGGAAAAGATTAAGTTAGATTATACGCAGGTACCGTAGCGAAGACAAAAATCAATTAATGAATCACATTCTTATAATTATAATAAAGTTTAGTACAAACAATCGATTACTCTAGCTAAATGGGACTAAAGCGAGAAATCAGACGAAATATTTTGATTATTTTTAATATAAGACAAGTACAATCCTTACTCTATAAAATTAAGTTAATTAAAAAGGTCCCTATGTTAGAAATAATTAAACTTTCCTAAGTCATTTCTTTAAACTTTGAGAGTTCAAATTATATTTAATGAGATAAATGTATAAATACCTCTAGTTTAAAAATAAAAGAGACAATTATGCAATTTTAAATTTCCAAACAAAATAAAAAAAATTAGGAACAAAACTGGATGACTCTTTTTCAAAATTTTTTAACAACATAAATTATATCTAGAAATTCAAATAGTAAACAAACTATAGTTAGAGTTCAATATTAATCATTTGGAATAGAAATTTATGATTTTGGTTATTAAGAATAAAATTTTAGTAGATTTGAAATTAGAGAACATAAAAATAAATTTTAAATGCAGTTAGAAGAATGATAATAATAAACGATTTATATAAAATAAATTCACAGTAATTTACAACTTTAGATAGAAATCTCTTCAACAGATATTTAATCAAAAAGGTTAGAGAGTAGAACATATAGAATGAACTTGAGAAAAGAAATTGACGTGAATAATCAAAGTTTAATGAAAATTAAGTACTTTTAAATAAAATCCCAGCAAATGGAGTATTCCTCTCTAAATATATTTGATCATATAATTGATACAAAAATAATAGTTAACGTACAAATTTTGTTGAAAAGAATTACATAATAATATAACAGGGGTCCCTATCCATAATTATTATCAAAGTTGCTTTTTTTATTGTTTTTGAGGATGTCATACATGTAATTATGATTTAAGTCTATGAATTATGATTAGTAAAGATTTTATTTTCTGGCAAAACTAAATAAGGATATCTATAAAAATAGTTAATCATGCTTTTCTGTAATAGAAGAAAGTGCAAGCCGGTCATCATGATATATATTAGTAATTTAATCAACATGTATAAAATATTTAAGAATATTTTTAGTTTATTAAGAAATTTATTATAAATATATAAAAATGTAAAATTTTATATAAAGTGAATTATAGAAAAATAAGATTTGACGATTGATTGTTAAATAATATATATAAAGTCAAAGGTTAAGTAAGCCTTAGTAGTATTCACTGTATACGTCGTGAAGCTGTTATTCAACTCTTTGATGGCATCTTTCGTATTCTCGATCATTTGTATTTCCTTTATAGCATTAAAGTGCTTATTTTTCAATGAATAGCATTTTCATTGAGAGGTACTTAGCCATATTATCGATTTTGCCTTCATGTCTTTCCATACCTACATAAATCTACAAATAATACATGTGGCAAATAATTCAAAAGTCTTAGCGTTTCTAAGGCATAATTCCTTATGCTTTTCTGCGTGGTCTTACTATTTGAACATTTAATCAAGTGAAATTGTGCTGGCTTCTTAAAAATTATTGAAATCACTTTCGTATTACTATTTTCTTTACATTTTTTTTAGTGTATTTAATATTGAATTGAATAAGCAAGATATTGTTGGGTTTTGAATTATGATATTTCATCATTAAAATATATTATTTTCAAAATTTAGTGATTCATTATGCAATAAGTTATACCGTCATTTATTAATTTTAATTACATTTTATATGGTATTTAATTGATAATTAAATGTTTAAGGTGAGTGAAGAATTTCTGCTACTCTTAAGAAATATTTGAATATGAAAAAAACAAATAAACCCTGAACACCATAATTAAATAAAATTATTATAAAATATATTTTTAAAATAATTTATTATTATTATAATAAAATTATGATGAAAATTAATGGTTCATTTTTGAATTTTTATTTTTTCTTAAAAACAAGATGTTTAAATTTTTGGGACTATTATCACCATAACCATAGTCGAATCATTAAGAGTAAGTACTATAAAGGAGGTTATGCAAGTTAGTTCAATTGAAAATATAAGAAGAATAGAAATCTCAAATTTTAAGTTTATAAATAATTACAGAACTTTAATTCGTTTTCTTTTTAACTGAAAAAATCTGAATATCATTCATTATATCTTTAAGCTGAAATATGATTAGACTTTTGAGAATAACTTTTCAGTGTTAAATTGAGTTTAAATTGAAGAAACTGTCTAAACCATAGATTGATTAAACTTATTTTCTTTATTGTACATTATGTTTAAGAAATAATATTTTAATCATAATTATCATAAGCATGAAAGCAACAAAACAAGATGAAAATTTTATTTTTAATATAAATATTTAACTTTTTAAAATTTATTAATAAAAAATAAGTTGAAAATCATCTTTTTTGATAAAATACTTGAAAAGGATAATAAATAAAGTGAAATTACAAAATATGAATATATAGTTATCAAATTGCTTATGGGAGTCAGCAATCAAAAACTTCATCTTGTAAATCCATCGAGGGTTCATCATAAGATTTAAAATTGACAAAATAACCATCTGTAGATCTATCAATAGAGGGAATATCAACAGTCGTGTGAAATGTAAATTTGAATTCTTCAGAATAATGTTATTCTAAAATTTCCTTGGTACTGGATGAAACCTATAATTTTCCTTTTTCTCCTTTAGATTCCATTTTATTTGCAACAAGTACATCAGGTCCATAAATATCATATCTAACAATTTCAGTACCTAAAACACCTCCTATAATAGAACCTGTATGTATTCCTATTCTCATATCTAATCCTTAGAAATTTATATGATCTCTAACACGTTTGATGATGTTTATCATTTCAAATCCTAATTCTACAGTATTTTTAGCTTCTTATGCAATTTTTCTATCTTTTGCATCTAACATACCCATAACAACATAACAATCACCTATTGTATATAATTTATAGACAGATTTTTCTTGACAACATTTATCAAATTCAGTAAACAAGTTCCTTAACATAAATACAACCTATTCAGGTGGAACTTTACTTGAATATTCTGTAAATCCTGCAATATCAGCAAAAAGTAATGTTACATTCTCATAACTGTCTTTTAGTACTGCTCTTTATTGTTAAAATTAAAGGAATTATTCTAACATATGTCTTGGTAATTAATGTTTTACTAATTAATCTAATTATTTGTGTTTTGCTTTTAATTTACATTGATTATTATATAATTAGACATTCTTATTGAATTTGTAAATTTGATTAGAAATGAAGATCAATTGTAATATAATGGCATAATAGATCAAACTCTTTTCCCAATTCTTAAGTAGTACAACTATTAGATTTACTGAGATCATTAATATGCTTTCTATTACTTTATATTTCATTTTAATAATTGGATTGAGTTATGTCATAAAGGATAAGAAAACTCCAACTGCAATACAAATTTCTCCAACAATAAAACTTTAATAAGAAAATATATGAATAATCCACCAAATCATGGTGATAATATAACTACAAATGAAATAAGATTCTTAGAAGACTTTATGTCTGTATTATTTCATTAATAAAAGAATTAGAAACCCCAATTTTATTGTAACGATTAGGTAACCAAAACTCAAATTTATATACCATGTATATTAGTTTTCAAAGATTTCTGAAATTAGAATTGTAGATGTATTTTATACAAATAATAATATTGCTACTCCAGCTTTTAATAAAATTACCAATAATGCATTCTTTTTAGTTAATTCTCTATAAAAGTCTTCAATATATTAGTGATCAACATCAGGATGAAAATCTAAGAATAGCTTTTTCTTATCTAATATAAGAACATCAGATTCTTTAAATTCATCTTCATTTTAATTTAACTATTTTAATTTATCTTTTTCAATTTCTCCATTTAAATAATCAAAGTTTTCATCAATTAATAAATTTTCTTTACCTAATTTAATTTCTATTGCTTCAATCAAATTAGCGCCTTCGATTGAAAATTTTTATCCAATAGGATTAGCATGTTCACTGTCATGAGATTGTAATTATTAATGAGCTTCTACATTCAAACTTGATTTATGTTATAATTTAGGATTATTTTATTTTAAATGAGGTAATACTAAGGTAGGTTTTCTCTTAATTTTTTTATCTCTATTAAACTTAGCAGGATTATCAATAGCAGTAACAGAATTAGATGGAAGATGGTTAGAATTCTATTTTTAAGATTTACTCTTATTTTTTATATTCTTAGTGGTTAACTGTTCAGATAATATATAGGTTATGATTGATCCTTTTCCTTTTGCATCTACAATATCTTGAGTAAAAATAAAGTCCTAAGATCCACTAACTAATCTATAAGCTTCCTCTGATATTTTAATCTAACCATCTTAACCAGTTGAACAAACTCTAGACGTAGTATTAACAGTATCTCCTATCAAAGAGAATTATGGTTTGTGATAACCTATAACCCCAGCTATTACATTTCCATAATGAACACCAATTTTAACGATGATCTCTTCTGATTTACCAAAGTTTTATTATTATGCGAATTTCCTCATTTCAAATGCTACTTATATTGTTCTAAGAACAGGATTAACATTACTTTAACTTGCTATATTTTTAAGTCCTGCTGCTGCCATATATGTTTTACCAACAGTTTCTATTTTCTATAATCCATATTAACTACATAGTGAATCGTATTATCGAAATAGAATATCTAACAAATGAATCACATTCTCCTTTTCTGTCTTTATAATTTTATCAAATTAACAAATATCACAAAATAAAATTGCTACTTCTCCTTGATTCTCTTAAATATCAAATTCTCCTTTCTAATTTATCATATTTCTAATGAATCTAGGCATTAAAATGCTTAATGTATCACTAATCGAATTGGTTTGCTAATCTAAAGTCAACATTTAAATGAATTCTTCTCTTGAATTTCTTTAAATTCTTAAATACATTCCACTAGATAATGCAGTTTGCATCAAAGCAATCAGATAATAATTCAACATAATATAATTATTAAAATTCTCATCAGTTGTTGTATTATTTGCACTAAATCTAATAATGAAACTTATGTTAACAACAAAACAATAAAATATTATTGTTAATGGTCTGTCATCAATTAAAGGTTAAAGCATAAATAATTACATTATCAACATATCTGTTAATTCATTATTATTATCCTAATAAAAATAGGCATCATAAATGATCTTATAAATCAATCTACAAGTAATCAATATTTTGCTTATTCTGAAATGGTACTTTTTAAAAGCAACTGTGTAAATAAATAGAGCCATTAAGACTTAAGCTGCATTATACCCAAAAGTGAAATATAGAAACCATGTATAATCAACATCTGTATTTATTAACCAAATTTATACTAAGATTGCTCCTTCAACCAACATCCAACTTAATGGATAATAGAGTCGATAATATTCAATGATAGATGGTAATTCATTCAATTAATACTTAATCTCTAACTGAATATTTTTAAATGTTTAAGTTATTTTGTTGATTTTTGTTGTTTTAACACTTAAAACAATACCAGATAGTACCTATTTTATAATGGGATCAATTTCTTCTTCATTTTTGAATAATTTTAAAACATATTTCTGGATATTTATTACAATATTTTCTTTCTTTCTTTTTGAATTGTAAATTTAGATAGTTTTAATTTTGCTATTGATTTCTATTTGATCCTAAGATGAATATATATGATTATGAACATAAATTGAATGAAATTGAGTTAAAGTCTTTTAGAAACAAAAGAACATAATTTAGATAGCAATGATTTATAAAAGAGATTGAAAGGAGAGTAAAAATTAAAATAATTCACCATATTGATAATCAAAATAATCTAAGTATCCAACTGTACATAAACCAAAGTAAGCAATTGGTAGAATAATATATTAATAGATGTTAGCATGAGTCAATAATTTAGTTAAATCTAATAATAGTATGATGAAGAATTATTAAATAGATTTCATTTGTTCATCTAAAATTTATCCTTTGTTACTCTTCAAATCCATATGATGTAAAGTTAAAGAAATTATTAAAGCTTCAAATGCTGAATAAAGAATAACTTTATAGAAGAATAGCCAATATCTCATTTATCGGAAATCTAATTAATTTTGATTGTAGAAATAAACTAATTAGTTTTTAATATTGCTCACATTTTCATTTTTTTGAGTTAATCGTTAAAAGAACATTGAGAAGCAAGGTATAATATAAAGTAAACTTTAAAAAAAATCTAAAGGTGGATAGAATGTAATTCCAGTGAATAGGATTTAAAAAAAAAGAGTAAAGCACAATAGATAACTTCTATAAAAGGAGAATGTAATTATGTTCTCTAAAAGTTCTGCAGATTATCTACTTTCATTTAATACTACGCTAATTAGATTCTTAAAGTCTTTTACTATGATATCAGCAGTTCCAATGTAAGGAATGGTTTTATACTAATGTTCTAATTTTAAGTATAATGTTACTTATGAAATTATTAAGACATTTTCCACTAACTTATTATAATTTTGAACTCTTTTGCTCCTTTTTTCCTCTCTATAATTGTTCCATTTTTTCAATAGTTGGTTTTTATAGTAATCTTTCAGCATATAATTAAATTGAAAAATCAGAGTTAGCCATCAATTAACTATCATTTCCTTCATCACCAATAACTAGAAATCTTCTTCTCCAAAGTTACTTTTGTTATAAGATTTATCCTAAAATGGCTTTTTAAGATTTAGACATTCTATATCCAACAACTGAAGTAGAGAAAGCTATAATGAATGCTAAATGATTAAATAGTGAATTATCCTAATAGATTTTTTCTAAAGTATCGCCATGAATAAGTATTGAAAATGGTTTGATCTTTTATTAAGAAGTTTATAATCCAGGTAAGAGACCTTTTGTACTTTATCTTCTGGTATTGGAATGAATGGATCTTCTCTTTTGATTTGGACTCATTACAAGTCTTTCTGATGATCTTTTTTCAACAACAATTTAATCTTCTTTTAAATGTTTTATTTAATTATTATATAACCATTAAATTTATTGTTTGATCTATAGATTGACTTCTTATTGATCAAAATGAATTATAGGAATAAGATCTTTAAGTATTTCTGTCTTATAAGCAATTGGTAATACTTTATCAAGTGTATCTCCACTAGCAATCCAAATTATCATATCTGCAGCTAAAAAGTTCTTAATTACAGTTCTTATAGATTTTCTTAACTTTTCTCTAATTCCAATAACTAAACATAATTCATAAGCTCTTGGTTAAGTTTTCAATTCATGAATAGGATTCTTTAAAAATTAAGTATATTAATTCCCATCTAAAAATGATTTAAAATAAACTACTGGTCTACAACCATTTTAATGCATTCTATATATCATTGCATCCCATTTATCTCTCTCTTCTTTATCCATAAGAATTTGATCACTCATTTCTTAACTATCATCTCTTATAAATTAAACATATTCATATGCTAAATCTACATCTTCAAAAAATCTTGTATAATCTAATCTAGATATTATAACACTGATCTTATAATGTTCCAATTATGTAACAGTAACTGGAACTTCAACTAAATTTCCATTAATCTCTAAAATATACTTACTTTTATTTTTAGCTGCACAAATAAACTTATAATCAAAATTAGATATAAAATCTAATTAAAGATCATCAACATTTGAAGAAAACTCATGTTTGAATAAATCATCATTTTTATTATAAGAAGATGAAGTATTATGACAAATCATTAAAATAAAAATAGCCTCCTCTGTCTATTTCTTACTGTCAATAGCAATAAGACGATTTAGAAAATCTTTTTCATCTAAATTCTTTTATTCTTCACTTAATCTCTCAAATGATGCTTTGGCTCCTTCATCTTATAGAAATTTGGTAAAAACCATAGATTTCTCAATAGGTAATTTACGTTATTAGAGTTTATCTGCTCTATCTAATTTAACACTTTATTTTCTACGAATTGTTACACCTGCAACAAATGTTTATCTTTTAATTTCATTTTATTATGGAGTATTTTATTAAACACTTGAAGGATTATTATTGTTAGCATTAGCAATATCTGTATTTGAACCCCATGAATCTTAAAATAATTTTGGCTATTTGCTTTTGTGTATTTCTTTTAATTTAGCATTTTCATCTACCATCTCTTCAGGATCAAAATTAGCTTAATCATTATTATTAGTCTCACTATTAGATGGAGGAAGGTATTCTTCTTATTTTATTGGTTTTATTGAAGAACGTTTAGTACTACTAATCATCTATTTTGGAGATGGTAATATCTTAACTTAAGAAGCTTACTTAGCAGGAGATTAAGTATCTTTCAAAAAATATTATTATATTTCATAATGATCTTATTATTATTTTTAAATTGATTTCCAATTTGTTTTATTTTTAAATGTCTTATTATTAATATTGTAAACTTAATCATTTATTGATATCATTTTTAATTTGAATTATGGAATAGTCATTGTACCTGTTTTATCAAATATTACACTATCTATTAAACTTAAGTCTGCTAGAGGTGTATCATTAATTCTACAATATAATGATTATAATTATAATTCAGTATCTTAATCTTTAATTTTTTATTCTTACACCTTCTTCTATTTGTATCTATGACTCTTTATTATCATTGAAATAAGAGTCTGAAAATCCATTATGGAGTGTAAATAATATGGTATCATATTCAAATATCCTAACAAATATTTTGATAATGTTTAAAGACTCCATTCTCTACCATATGTTATATATCGTAGAGATTCAGTCATCCATGATGCAAATGACAATACTATTAATAAAATTAGTGTAAATTAAAAATAACGATCTATCTTTGTGTAGAAGAAAGAATTATTTAATCTGTTCTTTGGTTGATTATAGTAATAACGAGATGTCATCCCTGCATATAATACTAAACCATAGATATAATCACAATTTAAAAGTAACTATTCTCTAAACAATATGTTTTCTTTTTTTATATCTATTGCTTGAGGATCATTCTTCAATCTCACAAAACCTGTATACATTGACTTATCCCCTAATTATCTATCGTAATTCACCTTCCCACTTAATAATAATCTATATTCAAAACAATTATTCTTGAATTGATGAACTCTTGACATTGATGTGAGAATATTTGGTGACTTCAAAATTTAGTTTGTGTTACCACTAAAACTTGTTACATCAGCTGAGCAATATTCCAAATTAGATTCCAATATTAAAATATCAGCTGGACATATTTCATTTCTCTAAAGGTAAATTATGTCTCCCACCTCTACTTAATCCCAATATACTGTTTCAAAGATAGAAACTTTCTATTCAATTTATATAGCTGGAGATTATCCTATTTTTTTGTCCTCTCCTCGAAATGAGGATATTATCATAGGTTTATAAATATCTTATTTGCGAGGTCCTGAAAGTAGAACTATATCATTTTTTGGACCATTCTAATTTTTATTATCAACATCCTGCAACCCTTTTTCTTAATTAGGTTTTTTGACAGCACTCCCTTTTTTTAATCTCTTAAAAATAGTCACTTTTCTCTTATTTATCAATTCGTCCTATTAATATTTGATATATTGATAATAAATCATCTTTATAAGAAATGCAGCAATGCCTGTTAATAAAGGAATTACAAACTAATAAAAGAGAGAAAAGTCTTCACCCTATAAATCAATAATTGATAGACAAATGATATTAATGATTATGAAAATCCAATTTCCGGGTCTGTTAGCATACTCTTGGAACATTTGTGGATAGGATAAATATGAGCGAATACCATTACGAAGTTCAGCTGAAGGAATTCCCTTCAAATTAACTGTTTCTCCCATGTCGAATTCTATCTAAGGAATCAAATGGCTCACGTACCTGGCGTGAATACAAATCATCTGATCTTCGAATCATCTTAGCTACGTACTTCTTATGAATGTACTCATACAAAGCCAAAGCAACTTTTTACATTAATTATTTAACAAATATATTATTTTTTATTGTTTTGATATAATATATAATATATTCATTTGTTTTTTTATTATCTTTATTTTCTAGGTGGTACATAATCTTTCTTTGTTGTTCTATCAGCTTTTAAAGAATCTATTTTATTTTTAAGTTTTTGCATTAATTCCTCTCTGGATGCTAGTGGTGCATCCTTAATTTTCTTTGATTTTTAACTTATCTTTTATTACTTTACATTATTATTCTATTCCTTCTTTTAAGTCTAATAAAAAGTACTCATTTTGACCATCTTTGTCAATTCTTTATATGCATTTAAAAATTACTCCATAAATTATTAATTTAATTATGTAATAAGGTAATTACATTTCTGATCCTATTGAATACTTGTAAAAAATGAGAGAACATAAAAAGATTTTACTTGTCAAATAGGAAATTTTTGGCTTCTAACTTTACGATATTTCACTTCACAAGAAGGGTCCAATTGAGGATAAACTTTACTTAAAAAATCCATTCTTTCTAATGAATGTTAGAAGAGGCAATTCAATCTTAGTATAGGATGATTATATTACTATCTGTAGAAGAGGAATGAGAAAGTTCTATGATCTTGAAAGAAAATATATTGATTATGAATTGGAATAACAAAATATCAAATTGTCTAGATATCATGAAAAAGCTTGTATTAATATTTTACATCCCATTAAACAAGCTATTTAAGAAGGAAAAAAGATTCATCTATATAAATTATTTAAAGAAAATGGTGAACACTGTTAAATAAGTTTTACTAATGGATATTGGTTAGTAGCATCTAAAAATTGTACAATTCTCTTTCAATAAGAAGAAGACTTAAATTTATATAATGATCTAAGACATACTTGGGCTAAATTAATTGCTAAATAGTGGCTAGAAATTATTAAAGAATAAAATTTTGATAATTTAAAATCCTTTCTTAATCAACATACTTTAATTGGAGAATATTGTGGAAATCCTCATTATTAACATATTACAAAGTATACTCATATTTAATTAATATTCTATGCCATTGTTAATAACAATTCTCCAGATATATGTTTACCAGTTGAATAAACTAAGTAAATTTGTGAATAATATAAATTGCAATTTGTTAAAAATTCTTCAATTAAAAATTTTGATAATTATGAAACTGTGTTAAAATAACTTGCAATCTGGTCTAAAATAATTGGAGAAGGACCTATGGAATTAGAAGGAGAAGGATCAGTAGCATATTTAGTAGCAGAAGATCCTATTGGAAATTAATAAACAATAAGTCTTTGTAAACTTAAATCTATGGAATATTTAATCTATAGAAAATTGAGAGAAATGTTAAAGATATTGATTTAAAAGATTAATCTCAATGAACATTATTAATTATCTGTTTAATTAGGAAAATTTCTTAATGAATTGTAAATAATAATCAAACAATATTCACCTCCTCAACCTATTAGATATTATCTTCATATTTCTAAATTGGCTTTTGAGGAGGTTTATAACAATAAAATTCCATTTGAAAAAATTAGATATAATTTTGTTGATTTCTTGGAAGACATATAGAATATGTAAGAAGACAAAATGAGTGAAATAGATGAGTTAGGAGAAGTGAAATAGAAGAATTTTTAAAGACATGTAAGAGTCATATTATTAACATTGCCAATGTTGTTTGAAGATAAAGTATTACAGAATTTGAAGGATAAATTAAATATCTAATGTGTTGAATGTTAATATATGTGTAGAAATCAAAAAGTATTTGCTTAAAGAGCAATATCAATATTACATATGATTCCAAAATTACCATACAATATTAATAATGAATAATAATTGAATGATTATTTAGTAAATTCAACATTATAAAACTAAGATCCAGCAAATATAATTTTTGTTTTTTTAGGTATGAATTAGGATGGATTTAAAGTTTCATTATAGAACTTATAATCTAAGAATTTTTAAGATTAGAATCCAATTATAAGTTCTTTTGGTGTTCAATTTACAACAGCAAAACCCAAAGTATAATAATTGAGTTTAGAGAGATGGTTAGAAAAAGGTTAAGTATATTTGAAAGAATGTTAAAAGAATTATCCAAATAGAACTTTTGTGTTAGATGAATTTGATCTATAAAAATTAGAATTGATAATAAAATAGTTTGAATATGCTGAATAATCATAAATAGAGGATTAAAATGAAATAGATTTTGAAGAATCAGATGAAGATGTTTGTGCTTAAAAAAATATAGTAATTATTTATCCATTGATGATACCAGGTTCTGGTAAATCAACATTGGTTAAATATTTAAAAAATAATTATAAAGATTATCCTTTTTATGATATATGTGCAGATGAAATTACACTCTAATTAATAAAGGATAAACTAGGACAAAATACAGAATCATTAGCAATATAATTTTAAAAAGTATTCCTATATATAAAGGAAGCCTTTTAATAAGAATTCCATAAAAAGATAAATGAAATAATAAATTCTAATAATGAAAAAGCTGTATTATTTATTGATCGAAATTGTGTTCCTCATACTTTATTATATATGATTGATCATATAAAAGCAATTTAAACAGATATTGCTCTTAAAAAAGGAGTTTCTATTAAAATCTATAATGTTGGATTCACATTTCCTACTCAAGAGAGTAATATATAAAATACACCTTTTTGTTTTGATTATGCACTTACTATATTAAATCGTTTATTGGTTAGAAATGATCACATTTTATTAGGAAATGATGTTCTTTATAAGACTTAAGTTTGTATGAAAAATCTGGCACTTTATACAGGTTTTAAAGCTAAAGATTCATATTTTCAAAAGTTTCATTTGTAAAAGATTATTCCTATGACTTATCCTTAAGATAGATTTAATCTTGATAAGAATGATTTAATTATTGCATAAGACCTTATTGCTAAAGTATATATATAAATTATTTAGTGTGTATTGGCATCACAATAGACTAGAGATTTAGGTTAAGGAGAAGAATTTACGAAATTAATTGAATTTATGTATAACATTAAGGAGAAGTATAAAGTGTTAGAAATTAATTTGGAAGAAGAGTGTAAATAAAATTGTCAGAGATTAGCAATTGCTATTCAAAAACTCTTGTTGCCATGATAAATATATTATTTCAGTTTTTATTTTATTGATTAAACAACTAAACTCTAATTTAAAGGAGATGAACTCAAGAATTAAGTCAAAGAACTATACTAATTTAAGACAAGGAAGTTAAGGTGAATAATGTAATATTATCTCTAAAAATTACATATAACAAACTGAATTACCAAATAAGAAATCTTTAAATATCAATCATAGCAAAAAATATATAAGTCCTAATGAAGTTCACTAATCCAATTGATTTCTATTAAAATGATTTGATATTCATAAGAATGAATACATTATTTTTTTAAATTATGTCTTTGATAGTATTATATCATATATCAAAGAAAACACATTATTTATTGTCAATCTAATAGTTTTAAATAACTAGCAAGAGTATTTAAAATCTTAATAAGGATTTTAGATCAAAATTAGAGATAAATAGTAAAGATGATACAATTATTGAAAAGGATATACGTTTGAAATATTGAATTGGATATGATTGGAATTTATGAAAATTGAGTCTAGAATTAAAAATGAAGGAACTTTAAGTTAGTTTTGACTATTTATATTATTAATATGAGTGAACTATTTCTTGGAGAGAAAAATAATTAAAATCTTCTTTTATTCGTACATAAACAAGGAAAAACATGAAAAATAGTCAGAAATTAGGAGGCATTAAAAATTTGTAACAAAATTGTAACCATGAAGACTTAGTCCTATAAGAGTAAATAAGTCAAGAGCTGAAGGATGAAATAATTTAAATTCTAAGAATGAATGAAGAGAATATATCTGTAAACGAAGCTATTATTGCACTGAAATCAGAAAATTTTATTGACAGTCATAAAGCAATAATTAAACTAAGAAGGACTTTATCTGTAAAAATATTTTAATGATTAAAAGAATTTTGAGCAGGCAGAATAAATTGCTTAAGAAAACGAACTAATTCCACTTTTATTTTATGTAATAGAATATGGAAGTACAAACTTAATAAAAATAGAAGCAGCATGTTGTTTAAATTATTTATTATTTTAGAAATCATTTCAATTTTAGCTGGTGGTAGAAGTGGAATAACAAGAATAATTATGGAAAATGGAATTCTTTAATTATCATTATCTGCATTAGATAGTAATTAAAGTGAGTTGATTATGCTAATCATAACAATTTTAGGTAAATTAGCAGGTGAATCTGTTAAATATAGAGATTCTATATTATAAGTTTGTAGTATGGAAAAAATAATAAGTAAAATGGAATCTAAATATAAATCCACTTATATATGGTGTTTAGCTAATTTATCTATAGGAAGACCAAGTCCTAAATTTGATAAAATAAAACCAGCATTTGAAATATTTGCAAAAGTAATTTTAGAAGAATTTAATTAATAAAATTTAAAAATGATTAATGATGCTATTTGGGCATTAGGATATATGATTGATGGTGAACCTAAAAGAATAGCTGCTCTAATAAATAGTGGAGTTGTACCTTAATTAATAAATTTATTACCTATGGGAAATTTTGTATCAATTCTAAGAATATTTGAATGTATTTTTTATGGAACCGATGAATAAATTAAATATTTATTAGAATGTGGATTCATTGCACATATAAGAATGATTGTAGATCCTAAAAGTAGAGAAAAAAGTGGAGATATGATTTAAACCTTTGCAGCAACAGAAACTTTGTTTAAGGTTTTATCTAATTAAAACTTTCTGATCTCTCTTTTTAGATCATTAAGTGATAATAATTCTAATTTAAGAGGAGATGCTTTAGAAGTTATTGGAAATGCTATTTAACATGGGACTAATGAAGATGTTAATTAACTTGTTAAAAATGGACTTATTTTATATATACTAAGAATGTTTGAAATTGCAAATGAAAAAGAAATAGCTGTTAATCATCTTAAAAAAGGACTCGAAATACTTATTAAAATTCTTAGAAAAGGGGAAATTAAACTCAAAGACAATAAGTCTAATTAATTCTTTACTTTATTTAAATAATTAGATGGAGTTAGTATAATTCAAAAACTATCATCCTGTAAATAGGACGATGTTGCGAAATATGCTTTAATATTTAAACAGGAATTTGCCATATGAATATATTAAATAATATTAAATATAATTAACAATTTTAACTATTAATGATCTTGATCATTTATTTTCTCTTACCTACTATAAGCAAAGCAATTTAATCCTATTTCGTTAAGTATGGTGAGGTTAAGACCTTATTTAAAGTAATGGAAGCATTAGAAGCCTAACTTATTTTGATTGAGTATTGATTAAATTTAATCTAGTGATGAGNAATCTGTTAAATATAGAGATTCTATATTATAAGTTTGTAGTATGGAAAAAATAATAAGTAAAATGGAATCTAAATATAAATCCACTTATATATGGTGTTTAGCTAATTTATCTATAGGAAGACCAAGTCCTAAATTTGATAAAATAAAACCAGCATTTGAAATATTTGCAAAAGTAATTTTAGAAGAATTTAATTAATAAAATTTAAAAATGATTAATGATGCTATTTGGGCATTAGGATATATGATTGATGGTGAACCTAAAAGAATAGCTGCTCTAATAAATAGTGGAGTTGTACCTTAATTAATAAATTTATTACCTATGGGAAATTTTGTATCAATTCTAAGAATATTTGAATGTATTTTTTATGGAACCGATGAATAAATTAAATATTTATTAGAATGTGGATTCATTGCACATATAAGAATGATTGTAGATCCTAAAAGTAGAGAAAAAAGTGGAGATATGATTTAAACCTTTGCAGCAACAGAAACTTTGTTTAAGGTTTTATCTAATTAAAACTTTCTGATCTCTCTTTTTAGATCATTAAGTGATAATAATTCTAATTTAAGAGGAGATGCTTTAGAAGTTATTGGAAATGCTATTTAACATGGGACTAATGAAGATGTTAATTAACTTGTTAAAAATGGACTTATTTTATATATACTAAGAATGTTTGAAATTGCAAATGAAAAAGAAATAGCTGTTAATCATCTTAAAAAAGGACTCGAAATACTTATTAAAATTCTTAGAAAAGGGGAAATTAAACTCAAAGACAATAAGTCTAATTAATTCTTTACTTTATTTAAATAATTAGATGGAGTTAGTATAATTCAAAAACTATCATCCTGTAAATAGGACGATGTTGCGAAATATGCTTTAATATTTAAACAGGAATTTGCCATATGAATATATTAAATAATATTAAATATAATTAACAATTTTAACTATTAATGATCTTGATCATTTATTTTCTCTTACCTACTATAAGCAAAGCAATTTAATCCTATTTCGTTAAGTATGGTGAGGTTAAGACCTTATTTAAAGTAATGGAAGCATTAGAAGCCTAACTTATTTTGATTGAGTATTGATTAAATTTAATCTAGTGATGAGAATAAATTAATCACTAACTCATAGTTCTGCTTTCTATAAAATCGAACTTTATTCGCAGAAGGCTAAACCTTTTAATTGCCAAATTATGAATTGGATCCTTTTTTTGAAAACTCTGATCTCTTAATTGATGTTTTTATTTAAGGAAATAGTGAAATTTATGGATTAACTATAAATAATCGTCTTTTTCATGCCAATCTAAAAAACAAATTCACAAAACTTTATGATCTTAATTTAACTAATGATTAAAATTCTATACCTCAACTTATTGCTTCCTCTGAAAATCTTATTTTAGCTTCTGCTAATAATGCTTACTATTTAGATTTTAGAAATCTAGAAAATAAAGGCAAGATTTAGAATTGGCAGAGTAGACAAATCAGATATTACTCTGAAATTATCGATAACTATATATTTTCAGCTATCGGATAAGATGGTTTAGAAATTTATTTTATAAATCAGGACTATTTATCTTATAGATTAGATTAATAATCTATTGGATTATTGGCAGTGGATTTTAGAGATTTTTCTATTGTTAAAATTAATGGTACAAATTATTTTATATACATTCTATGTAAGATTAATGGTGTTATCATTATTGAATTAGCAATATAAAATGAAAAAATCTTAAGTAAATTAATCTTGAAAAACATTGGTTCTAAAACTGATGGAATTGCTCTTACTATGAGTTTTAATGAAGCTCTCTTTGTTGCTTATAAAACAAAAAATTAATACTATGTGATTCAATTTAATATTGAACTCATTAGTAAAAAATGGGGTTCTGTAGCTAGATTCAACATTTCTCATAAAATTGTTGATATTGATGTTAATGATTAATATATTCTCGTGTAGGGAACTCACACTCATTTTCTAGTTTATTATTTGAATAAATAGGATATGATTCCTTTTAAATTAACTTCTGTATAGCAATTTGTTTTATTTGATAATTACATCTATGGAACAACATCAAAAAATTTATTTTAATTTCTACCAAAAATATAGCCCATTTAAATTAAGTGCTTTATTGATTGTAATTTTATTTTATAGAAATTTTAGCTGATTTAAAATAAATTGAATAAAAATATAAATTAATGTATCGAACTAATTAAGGTTGGAAATAAAAAGAATTTAAAGTTAACTTTAATAAAAAATCTTTTAATATTTCTAATAACTTTATATTTTTCGTTTTATTACTCTTTTTGATATCAATACTTTTTTTTATAGCTTATCGTTTATATCAAAATTAAAGAGAAATTTTAACAGAAAGTTAAATACTAGAATAAAAAATTAGATCTTTACCTTAAAATAGAGCTTCTAAATTATTGATGCCTCATACTTTTAGAGCTGTTCAACCAAATGCTGAAACCAGACTTCATACCAATGATTTTTCAGATGAAAATACTATTGTTTAGAAAAATAAGAAAATTTTTTGATATATATATAAAAATTAAATCTTGGAATATGGTTTTTTGAATTGGATTTTCAAACTAACTTGGTTATATAATAAAGATATTATTGCCATTGAAACTGATTTAGATTTCTATTTTAACTGTTTTCAAATTGATATCTACATTAAAATAAATTCTTTTAAAACTTTAAAAAAACATAGATATTTGCTTTTTTTAAAATTAATCAAAATTTTAAAGATTTAGACTAATTTAATGATATTATCTATTCAAATTTTTGATCACTAATTGATCTACGTTACTTTCAAATAAAAATTTTATAAACTAATAAATATATTTCAATAAATTATTTTTTTGAATTATGATTTAATATGCTGAATGATTATTCATCTAATTTTTGTTGATATAATTTTTTTATTTACATCAACCAGAAATTGTTGTTTCAAGAATATTTAGATATTTTATTGAAACTCAATTTATTTTAATTATATTTTTATAGGAATTTGTGAATTTGAATTGTTTAATCTTAATAAAGAATATAATATTAGAATATATGATATTAATGCTATTTTATTAGAATGGTTTATAAATCAGAATCTTTTATTTTATTAGGTTTCTAAAATATTAAATAGAGTAGTACAAAGATGAAATAAGTAAACAAGAATGATAAGACATATAATTTATCATTTGAAAGCAATAGTTAATAATAAATATGAAAAGTAGTAAAGAATATATAAAATAAGAGAAATTAAAAAGAAATTTATATAATTTTAAAGATAGATATATAAAATTGATATTTTGATACAAATATCATAATATGGAGTCTGTGTATTTTTGTTGAGGTAATAGAGGATTAGGAATAAACCAATACATAGTTAAGTTTCTTCTTTTTCTATCCTTATAAGATTTAATCTTCCTTTAGGTGATTTTAAACATTCTAAAAATAGAGATAATAAGTAAATACTCAATAATATAATATGCTGAATACAATAGTAATCCAGAGGCAGATATTTTAATTAAAAGAGGAGCATGGAGTTCTTCATAAGTTCTGATTAATAAAACAGGACTAAGGATTCCTCTAAAAATTAAGAATAATGAGAAATAAAGCAGTTCGATTGATTCGTAGATTTTAGTTTATCTTAATCCAAAACAACCCAATATATGTCTGAGATGCATAGGCAAATTTGATATTTCAGTAATGAACATACCAACTATATAGTGATAGAGTAAATCTATTACATATAATAATATGTCCATATTTTTTATTAAGTATGCTTTCTCCAAATGCCATTAAACTAATGATATGATGAAATATCAACCAATAGTCATACAAATCGAAATAAGTACAGATTATGACGTCGTATGCAAAATAACCTGCACTGACAATCATAACGAATTGCATCTCTGAAGAATTCATTTCTTGTAATTAGTAAGGAGTTTAAGATAGTATGATAATTAGTGATCCCCAAAAAGTAAATTATCCATGTAAAATTGACACTATCCTATTGAAGATATCTATCTGTTTTTTAGAACTAAGGTTATTCAATTTGATTCTATCATAGCAAAGTATAAATAATGCACTCCACACTATAAAACAGTAACTGAACATTCTTAACTAATCACTTGATTCATTTACTAAATCCCATTAATACATTATTATATGAATATTAAAGTTAAGTTTCCTAATGGGCATTATTTAAACTTCTAATGTCCATAGCATTGGACTACTGAATAAGTAATGCTTTAACATATAATAGATTCGCTATTTCTCTGCTAAAAACTAATCTTTCTATGATCCAGATGCAATCAAATTATATTATGATGGCGTGGAATTAATTGGAAATGAGAAGTTTATACATATTACCAAAAAAAAATATGAATAAATTGTATTTCTCATAGGACTTACTACTTAAGTACAAACTTAATAACCAAACAAACAATTGATCTATTTAGAATATACTAAAAATATTCAAACGATATAATTTATCAATTCAAATTATCCAACTAATTTCTAACCCATTATGTCTTATATGCCTATCATGGGATTGAAGTTTTAGTCAAATAATTAACCAAAAAATTTTAAAGTTCAATAATAAAGAATATAAGGTAAAAAATTTATTAGAAATTAGATGATACAGATAGTCCCATTTAATAAGAGATCTTTTTCCATTTTAAAATGATTTATTATATTGGAGCATTTTATACTCTATTTAGCTCTTATTTTAAAGGGTAAAATTATTATTATCTACTTATTATTATTGAAACATACTATTGGATTAAATATCAAGAATTTAAGGGTCAATTAAGACGATAATAGCAATTAATACAAAGATAATAATAATAGAGAGATTTAAATTAAAATTAAGAATAATATTAACAGCAATAATAATAAATAATAAGATTATGTTAGATTTTATACTTAAGAATAAATATAGTATAAAAACAAAATCAAAATAATAGTTCTAAATAGAATAAATAAAAATTTAAGTAATGACTAGAATAAGATATACTTGATGAAATGGATTCATCGATGATTAAGATAATGAAGTAAATTTTTAGATGGATAATAAAGAACATTTATAAGATTTTTTAATTAGACTTGCTAAAATTTTGTAAGAATAAGAATTATAAAGATAATAATAATAAAATTAAATAGAAAAAAATGAAGATATACATGAATCTAAAGAATAAGATAAATAAAATCAATAAAGTTAAAATGATTAATAAGATATTCAAGAATAAAAAGTAGAGTTGTAATTTAATGAAAAATAATTTCATGAAAACATTGATGAATTGATTAATAATGGAATTACTTAATAAGATAGTGAGAATATTCTTGGTTAATCCTAAAATACTGAAAAAATTAAAGAGGAAAAAGTAGTAGCTTAAAAAGAAAAAAAAAATAATGAGGAAAACATGGAAGAGATTTAATAAGAAAAACAATAAAATGATGAACAGGATGAAGAACCTGAATTAGAAGAGGAAGTTCTAAAACTTAAAAAATTATAATAATCTAATAATTTTAAAAAATATTTTATTAGAATGGAAAAGGACTTTAAGTTCATTTTTTAAAGCAGTTTTCGAATTAATTTATAGTTATATAATGTCTTTATTTCCATTTTGGCCTGTAGGTTTATATCAATAAGAATGAATTAATTAAATATAAATTATTATATAAATTAATTGATGGATGCTAAAAGCTCTTAAAATATGATGCTCAACATGAGAGAATAATTTAGATAAGAAATAAGAAAGAAAGATTAAGAATCTTTTTTTTAAAGGAAGAGATTAAATTTCTAGTAATCATCTTAATTACCTGATATTTAATTAGATTAAGCAATCCCTTAAATAAAAGAATGTTTATTATAAAAAAATTTAATACAATTAGGATTACTTCATTAAGTAGTTTTTAAATTGATAAATGATAATGTATAAAATGAAGTTTACTTTTTAAATAACTAATATTTAGAACTCTCAATATAATCTATTTAATTTGGTTCATTGATATGCTATTAAGTATTAACAAATTTATGTTTAAATCCTTTATATCCAAATAATCCAATAAGTTAGGTATTGATTACAAAAGCAGTGAATTTAATAGGTCAAGTAAATTTATAGTTCGAAAATGTAAAATATAATAGTATATTAGTAAATATAAGTTCGTTCATAGGTTCAATAAAATTTGGATCCAAAAATTAGTTAAGCAATAGAAATGGAACAAAATAATAAGTTTAAGGAAAATCTAGAGAATTAATATAAATTTATATTCTTTTTTCTAGGAAACATTATATCATAATAAAAATTGCAATATTTGAATTTGCTTCCAAATTTACTTTAAATTGGATCTATTGCAGAAGGATAATTTTTAACTAGTGTAATATTTTTATTAAATTCTATTATTGAGCATTAATAAATTGATTCTAATTAAAGATATATTGGTTTAAAGATTATTGTTCAAGCTTTAAGAAAAGAATAATGTGAAGAGTATTTAATGCCATTAGGTAATTTATATAATTCTCAATTTGATGAATTATTGTTGTAATCTAATGTATTTGAAACTATTATTAATCATCATTGTACAATGGTAGATAAATGTTTAGCCATAATAAAGTAGTTTACACTTTCAGATTCTTTATTAGTTGCGCATGTAAGAAATATATTAATATAAGAAATTATTGGATTTAAAAATTTTAGATAAGTTATTATAAAATTTAAATAACAAATCATAAAGTATTAGAAAAGAGAGTTACTTAATTTTATCAAATTTAAGTTTTAATGATAATAATGCTGCCTTAAAAATTATTAATCATCCTATACTTTTTAAGATTATAGAAAATATTATAGCATCAACTAACGAAAAGAGTTATTGTATGAGTGTAATTTTGAATTTATAAGCAACAGGAGATGAGATTGTATCAAAAAAGTTGTTAGATATAGGATTTATATAAATAATTTGTAGTTTTTTAGATATTAATGAAGTTGGTTTAATTAAATAATTATTAGATTCAATTTTAAGATTATTATTGATTTAAAATGTAAAGGAATAATTAAGATAATATAATTTTAAAATAAAATTAGACAAGATTTTATAAGATTTTGATGATAAAATGATTCAAGATTTACATGGAAAGATAATTTAACTTTTGTGAATATTTATGTTGTTGTAAATATTAATATGAAATAACTAAGTATATCATGATGAATCTCTAAATGAAGATTGTTTGACATGTATTGTAGGTTTAAATGCTTCAACTTTAGTATGTGGATGATAATTTTAATAAATATTCCTGTTTTATGATTAACTAAGTTAGATAATTAAAGAGGAATTATTAACTAGGCCATCATGAACAATCATATCATCCATACATTATTGTCTTATCTCTTTATTTTGAAACCATATATGTTGTAAAGCTTCTTTTGCATTGAGTCTTTTTTTTGGATCAATTTATAACAATCTACTCAACAGATCTTTAGTAATTTTATCTAAAGCAGGATGATCCTAAAATTATGCTTTGCAAATTAATTCAATAGTTCCATGAGCAGTTTCATCTTGGAATGGCAATTATTTAGTTAATAATTAATAGAGAATAACCTTAAAATATAATGATAAATAATTATATACTCCAACAGCCCACATATCAACTTTGTAGGTCTAACTAATTTTAGTGTAAATTTCAGGTGCACAATAAAATTATGTACCTGTTGGTGTCCACATATCAATATATTATTATTTGATATAAAATCTCTTACTGACTCCAAAGTCTAAGATTTTTACATTTAAACCATCAAATAGAATGTTATCAGGTTTTATATCTCTATGGCAAACCTTTTATTTATGCATATAAAGTATGCCATTCAACAATTCACTATTATTACTACATATTTTAATATACCGTATAACTATCTTAATTTCCATTAAATTCAATTTGTTTATCTAACTTTCTAAATTTGGATATTAACACAATTCCATAATTTAATAGGAATATCCATTTTATTAGTTTATGTATAATTCTTTTACTTTAATTAAATTTGGATGTTAAAGTATAGATCCAATCTAATAAGTTTTTCTTATTGATGCAATTATTTCAGGGTCACTTGATCTAAATATTTTTACAGCAAATTCTTGATTATCATTTTTTCTAATAGCTTTATGAACAATTGCATGAGCTCCTTCTCCTAATTTATTACCCAATTCATAATTATCTGAAAAATCAGCAGCAATTTTTGATTACTATGAATATGGTGTGTCTAATTATACTATTCGAAAATAAGTATATCAATTACAATCACTATTTGAATGTCTTAATTTTTATTATTCTTTCATGATTATTATTTTTTTCTTCAATTAAGTTCTTATCTTTTCCTTATAGGATGACACTTTTTATTATAACTTCTCATTAGGACTTTATAACATTATTAATTATAAAATAAATTAAATAAATCATTATCTAACTTTTTGTTTCTTTTTTAATTATTAGATACAAAAAGATTCTTTAGCCATAATAAAAATCTATTAAGCATTTTTATTTCCAGTTTCAAGTACCATTTCTGAGAATTTGGTTTTTTTATTGATACTTTCAGAATTATAATCATTACTTAATAATTCAAAAGGATTTCCTTATTCAACAATTACTCCATTTTCTAAAACTATCACTCTATCATAATGTGCAATAGTATTTAATCTATGTGCTATTGTTAATATTGTACAATCCATAAATTTAGATCTTATAATTTCTTGAATAGCTTAATCAGTTAAAATATCTATATTTGCAGATGCTTCATCTAGAATAAGAATCTTTCTTCTCATTAAAATTACTCTAGCTAGACATAATTACTATTTTTGACCAGCTGATAAATTTAAATCCATAATATCACAATTCAATAATAACTTTTATTATTCTATCAAACTATCCATGTTAACTTCTGATAAAGCTTTCCAAATGTCTGAATCAGTATATAAATTTTATGGATCTAAATTTTACTTGATTGATCCATAAAATAAAAGTGGTTATTATGGGATTATTGCTAAAGCTTTTCTTAATTGATTTAAAGACAATCCTTTTACATCACAACCATCTATAAGTATTTAACTCTATGAATCTATTTCAACCATTCTAAATAAAGCTGCTATTAAAGATGATTTACCAGCACCTGTTCTACCTACAAAAGCTATCTTCTCTTCAGGTTTTATTTCCATCTCAATATTTTTTAATACTGCTTTCTACGTTACATCATATTATAATGATAAATTTCGTAATTCTATACTTCCCTATTTAGGCCAAGCTTTAGGTAATATTAATTTACTATTCTCATTGTCTTTTTCCTAGTCAATCTCTAATATATCCAATAATCTTTCATATGAATTGAATAATCCACTCAATTCCATTAATTATCTTAGAAGTGTATTCTAAGAGTGAAATGATTATAATAATAATAATGCTTATGAAAATAATGAATTATCTTCAATGAATGCTATTATTAAATAAGTTCCTGATGTTTTTGTAAATAAAGCTATCAAATCTACATATTATGAAAAACATTTCTATGTCTAATGATATAAATAATTTGATTTAAAACTATTATTTGCTAATATAAAAAATCTCTATTTTAGTTAGTTGAATTAATTTGATAAACGATAATGAGTCAAACCTTACATATATATCTTAAATTATGATAGTTAAGGAGCCCTTTAACTCAAATCATTTATCTTTAGTTAAGATAAAACCTAAACAACTGTCTTAAATAAAATATAACTTAAGAATAATGTAAGCATTATTGGTAAAAAAAAGAATGGCTAAAGAAATCCTATCATCAATAGAGATGTAATAAATTAACAACCATCCTCAAATATATCAATTAATACTATAGGCATTTGATTATCTAATATTGATAAATCAGTAGAGTATTTATTTATTATAATACCACTTGGTAATTTATCAAAGTATCCTTTTTTTCCATTAGATAGAGCTAACATTGATTTTGAAAATATTTAATTATTCATATCCAAAATTACATAACTACAAATAGAATATTTTAGTATATTATTAATTAAATTAGTTAACACTAGAAACAATATAATAAAAGCATATTTTCTTATACCTTCATCATCTGCATTTAGTGTAAGTAATCTATAAAATAAATTTCTAATTATTTCAGTTAATACATTTAATACTAATATTATAAATAATTTTGATCTAGTCACATAAAGTAATAACTATTTAATTGTTTTAATAACTTGTTAATTTGGAGTTAGAAGATTTGTTGGTTAATAAAATAGATTTTCTGAATTTTATTTCTTTTTGATATCTAAAGATTACTATTATCTATTTTTAGAATTTTAATTGCTTTCAATAATTTCAACAGGTTATATATTTAATATCTTCTCTATTTATAAACCAACTTCATTTGCTTTACCTTAACAAATTATTTATCCTTCTTCTAATACAACTATATAATCACATTTTAATGCATAAGATAATTAATGAGTAGTCATAATCACTATTGGACTTGGTTAATTTTTATTTTTAGTTGTTTAATATTAAAATATAAATTATTAGATAGCCTAAGAAAAAAGATGTTTAGCAACTTTTGAATCCACTGCTGAAAGTGGATCATCCAATAAATAAACACTTGGCATTGCATATAAAGCTCTTGCTAAACTTAATCTAGCTCTTTAACCACCTGATAATGTTGCACCATTTTCTCCAATTATTGTATTTTCCAAATCTGGAAGATTAACTAAATCTGATAAAAAATTAGATGCTTTCAAAACCTAAAATTATTTATTTTTATTACCTCATGAAATAATTCTTAATTGTATTCTCTACCAAATAAAATGTTCTCTTTTATTGTACTTGGATTTATAAATGGTTCTTATTCAACATAACCAAATGTTAAATTTTCTACTAATTCTAATTAACCTTAAATGTAAGGGATTTCTTTTAAGATTAATTATAAGAATGTAGTTTTACCTGATCCAGTTTTACCTATAATACTAATCAATTATCCTCTGTTCCCAGTAAAGTTTATATTTTTTAGCAATGGCTATTTTTACATATCCCAATAACAATAAACAGAACGAATTTAAATTGCTTCATCTTATAAAACTTAAAAACTTATCTTTGTTTATGGATTGGTTTTTTCTGTTAATTTTATTAAAGAAAATTAGCTTAATTCTTTATTGCTTGAGAGTTCTAAATAACTTTATGCATTAGCATTTGGGTGATCATTTTAAAATTCAAAAATTTAAGCAAAAAGTGGCTAAATTAATGTAAAATTTTTAATTCTTTTAAAAATAACATTTAAATTAATAATAGCTTTTAACCCATATGATACTTGATGTACACAATAGTATCTTATGGATGCCATTAATTGTATAGTTAAAATTATCTTCTATAGATTTAGAGGAATACCTAAATTATAAATGATGATTAAAAATAAAAAGGAACCCCAAATATTTATTGATTAATTTATTGATCTATCAATTAAAGTTAATATCTAAATTAAAATATATTATTTCCATTCAAGATGCCTAGTTTTTAATATCATTTATCTGACAGTCTCTTACCAACAATACATTTTTATAGTTTAAATATTATCTAAAAAATTAGTTTGTTATTTTAATCTTAAATCTTAATATTATTTGAGTTTTTTTATCATAGATTATATGCATTTTTAAATAATTGTTTAAGTTGGATAAGTAATGATACATATCATTACTGCCATTAAACCATATGGTCCTTAAAATTAAAGCTAAAATCTTTATAATCAACTTTACCCACAAAATACAACCAGAACATAATAAGGAAATTGGAACTATTGGTATGCAATATATGTATCCATATTACCATTCTAAAGTTGATAAATCACTGCATATAATATTTAGAATGGAACCAGAATTCGATTTCTAAATTGAACAATTGGATAGAGTCGAGATTTTCTCAATCAAAATATACATTAGAATTTATCGAAGTTTTCCTCCAAACTTACTTAACTATATACTACAATTTATTAAAATAATTTACTATTGATAATGTCTTCCAATTATTGTAATTATTGATAAAAAAGCTAAATATAATGCATTCAATTAAGCTTATTCTTTATCATTATTCTGAAAATTTTCTATAATATTATACAACAATAATGAAATAATAAAATTTGAGTTTGATTCAATCATTCCTAAAATCAACATTATGAGAGTAAAACATGAATTAAATTTCCAAAAAAATAAGTTGTAAAAGCTAAACTCTTATTTGAGTTTTAATTCTTATCTTATCTAATTTACATAATCATGGCTGTATGACTCGATTTAATCTTATTCAGATAATTCTGGCAAATCCTTTATATTGACTGTTTTGTGAAATTTTATTATTTTTTTATAAATTGTAATTATTGCCTTAATTGTGCTGATAAAAAATAACTCTTTTAAAAGAGTACATCTATCTTTAAATCTAGTGACTTAAATAACTTTAGCTTATTTTTTATGCTTAAGTATATCAGTTTTCAATAACTTTACTGACTAAGGAATTTGATTTTAGTGAATATCATATTTCTTTTCATTTTCATTTTATAAGCTGAATACTCTTTTTTGATATAACTTAATTTCATTATCAGCTTAAATTGAACATTAAGAATTCACTTGAAAATCTGTATTTTTTTATGTTTCTTTTTTTAAATGTCCTGCATCTTTGAAAATTTTTGTTACTTAAGTGTCTCTCTTTTGAATCTGCTAATTTAATTCATCCCATTACCTTTTTAGTAGATTCAATTGGATTTTTCATTTGTACAGGGATTTATGAAGAATTAAGTATCTACATTTCTACATCAACAGGAGAAATAATATTAATCTCATTAACTAAGCAATCTTATTTATTATTGTGTAGCTACTCTTCCTTACTTTATTTATCAGATCGAGTAAATATATTCGTTTTCATTTAATTATTAATACATTTGAAACTATACCTGTATAAAATTTATGGTTATTATTTATATCATTTAAATTTATAGTTTCCTTTATACTTGTAAAGAATTTGTCTGTTTAGTGTTTACAAGTTTTCAATTAATTAATTAAACAGTTTTAATCAGATGACTTTAATTAAAAAGTGATCAATATAAAAAACTTTTATCTTTCTGATAATATTTTGCGGTAGCTTTAAAATCTTTATACACTTCTAGAATATTAAAATATAATTTGGCTTTAATCAATCAATAATTTAATTGGTCTAAATTTACATTTTGCAAAAATTTGATATCTGCAAAAAATTCTAAATTTTTTATACGAATGTTATGGCCTTAATCTATATTAAATTAAAAAATAAGGAAAGTTATCTCATAGCTTAAATTTTTGAAGAATGAATATGCTAAAAATAATATATTAATAAAATTTATTACATTTATGGGGGTTTGCACTAGTCACTCCTAAAAATAAAGAAAAATAAAAGAAGAAGAAAAAAACGATACAATCCAATAAAACAAGAATTCTAATAATGAAACGCTAAAAGGAAATTTAGAAAATGCCTATAAACTCTCAAAATCTCCCTCAAGCTAATTTTCACATTAAGGAATTTAAAAGTAAAAAATTGATATGAGTATGATACTGGATATTGCAAGAAGAAAGAGAGGAAGTGTATAAACTGAAAAAAAATCATAATATAGTCAAGAGAAAAGTGAATATTCTAATAAAAATAGATCAAATAAGAAAACCTTTAAGGTGAATATAGCTTTAAAATAAGTCCCTCTCTAATAATGTTATGAAATATTGAGTTAAAATGGAAATAATATTTAATTAAGTCATTTAATAACAAAAAAATTGAGAGTCGGAATATTATACGAAAATAATCCATAATCAAAAGAACTTATTCAATAAATTTTGGAATTGCAATTAGTAATTTATATAATTATCGAAGTTTCATCCAAGATTATAGAATATCATTGAAATATTAGAATTCGATAATTAAATTTTAATTGTAAAGGAACATTTTGAACATAAGGATTTAAGAACAAGTCATATTGAAAATTAAACTGAAATTTTAAAATAAATCATAGAAGCTATTGAATATTTGCATTAAAAAAATATAATTCACGGCTATTTAAATATAGAGTCTTTTCAAAAATGTGCTACAATAGATAAAATTAAATTAATAGATATTGAAAAAGTGTTATCTAAGCCAAAACATAGAGAAGAAGAAATATAATATTTTTCACCTGAAGCATGTAATAAAGGAAATATTTATACAAAGTAAAGAGATTGTTGGGCTATTGGAATAATAGGATTAGAATTATTTGCAAAATAACACCTTTTTCATGGAAATAGTTTTGAATTAATTTAGCAAGACATTCTAACTAATAATTAAATAATCATTTAAACTATATTGCATAAAATTGAAAATGTCCAATTATCAGAGCTATTATAATTATTACTGAATTCATAATAAAAAAGCAGAATTTCTTTATAAAAAGCTTCAGCACATATTTGTTTTTAATCTAAATAACTCATAAGTAAAAAGAGATTATCTTAAATTATTAAGAAAGTTTTTGAATTAAAAAAGAAATCATGTATCTATTAATGCTTAGCTTTATTTATTTTAAGAAATATTAATATTGAATTTAATGAAGATAGAGAAAGTTAGTTATTTTATGAGATGGATATATCGAATGATGGGAAAGTGTGTAAAATAGAATTAATGGAATTTATGAAAAAAAATAAATATACAGAGGAAGAAATTGTTAATTGTTTTATAGAGATAGAGAAATGTAATGATGGAATTTGTTTTGATTATAATGAGTATATTACTTCTCTCTTTGAAACTTCTACATTTCTAAATGAAGATTAACTCTAAGAGGCTTTTTCATAATTAACATATTCTAATTAAGGAATAACTCTAGGAAAAATGATATCTCTATTTCCTCATCGTGAAGATGAATTAAAATTAGATTTTAATTAATTCTATGATAAAATTGTAAAAAAATATAAATAATTTTAGATAACATATCCTACCTTTAAATAAATAATGTGTAACTGATTGTTTATTATTTTGTTATTTAGAAATTCTAAACAGATTTTATACATATCATTTATCTTCTATTAATTCAAACATAATTTTAATAAATTCCTCAAAATTAATCTAAAATATAGAACAACATTTTACTAATTGATTTGGAATTTCTTGGAGTCCTTTTTCAATTTCTGCTTCTTTATTTCTAAATAATGGTTGCAATTCATTAAATCCGAAAGGTTGACCATTGTTAATTTGATTAAAAATACATTTCAAGTTTTCATTAGTAATAATGGTTTTTGGATTTGAAAGGGCAATCAAAAATTCAGAAAATTCTATATCACCACTATGATTAAGATCTGAAGCATCAAATATTTCATTTACAAATTCTTATATTTCTTAAGGCTTATATTGTGTATTAAAATATTGTGTATAATGTTTAACTAATTCTGGTTTAGTGAGTCTACCATTTTTATCTAAATCTAAACCCATAAATATTTCTTAAATTTGGGAATATTAATCATCAAATTACTTAATCATCATTAAAAGAAAACAAGATTGAAGAAAGTTTGCTTCTTTTTTTTTAGTTAATTCATCCAAACATTATTTAAACTATGTTTTAGTAACTTTTTCATAACCTTTCATCCATTTTGATTCTAAGGCTTAAAAAAAATCTATTCTTTTTGATGGAGCAACTTATAAAAATTAAAGTATTAAATCTTTAATTAATGGATTTCCAACTTACTTCTCTAATTCTTTTTAGATAAAACCCTCTTTTTTACAAGATTGTTAAATATTATCTAAACATTCTTATAAAGATTTTGCATCAAATGGTAATTTACCAAAAGTAAGAGCCATTGTTATTATTCCAATTGCCCATTAATCTCTAGCAGCAGTATAGTTTTATTTTTCATTACAACATTCAGGTGATAAAAACTATACATTATTTTCATTTATATCTGATTTACAAAATAAACAACTAAAATCAGCAAGTTTAAGTTTAAATTGTCTTTTTCCTTAATTATATTTTTCAAAACTCCTCAAACTTAATTAACCATGATATAACCCAAATTTATGTAAATATCCCATTAATTCATAAATTTATCTACAACATTAAGCAGCAAAATCTTCATCTAAATTGGAATTTTTCTCTGAAAGCAATGTTAATAATGATCCACCATTACAATAATCAGAAATTATTGTATAATATTTATCTTCTTAAAAAATTCCATATATATCAAGCAAGTTTGGATGATTCTATAATATTTCAAATATTTACTAATTATAAGTACAATATTTTATTAATAAATGCACTTGTTGGAGTACTTATTTCAAATCTTTCAGCTATTCGAATTTTTCCAGTAACAATATGTTGAACAACAAACATATTATCTTTAAAATTTACTCCATCTAAATAGCGAAGGTTTTTTCGAATATAATATTTTGAAATAGGGTCGTGTGTGATTGAAAGTGTTACTTTAAGACTTTCTTACTTTTTCATAGTCTTTTTTTTTTGATTAGGTAAATCTAAACCTTTAGATTCTGCACTTTTTCTTGAAGCATTTGAAATATTGATTCCACCTGTAAAAGCTTCACTTCCTCTTTCTTTATCTGGTTCAGTTCTTATTCTCTCATCTCTTAATTGTTTTTATTTATTTTATCCTGATCCTGCACAAGAACCCATTTAATAATATATTTATAATATCGAAAAAATCACATTTCCATTATTAATTTCTGATTTTATAATCATTAAATTGATCTAAATCTCAAAAGTTACAAAGGTCTCACTTATTATGTATATTTATTTTTTATTTAAAATAATTAGATATTTTCAAATTCTCACCTAAAAAATTTAACTATTAGAGGTTTTCAAAACTTTAAATTATTAATTAGTTGCTAAAAGTAATTGAAAAAAGTTAATGATTTACTCACTTTCGTATGAATTTCTCATTATTTTTTTATTTAAAAACGATATTATTATAAATATATACTTTGAATAATGAATTCTATTTTTAATATTCATTTGATTAAGAATTAGGAAAATTGTAGAATTGACAAGACTTTTTTTAAAGTACAAATTTTGAATTAAATTTTAAATGGGATTTATCCACAAATATTCGAGGATTTATACATTTCTTTATAAAGTTTCAAAATATATAAATTATAGATTTTTAAAAAAATACTTCATTTAGTTTGATAATTTAGAAAAGTTTTAATCTTCTATCATATTTATTAATTATATACGATGCAATAATAGATATTTCTATTAAAAGTAATGATTTATTTCTCTCCAAAGCATATATGCATTTTATATGATTTATAAGAGCTCCTAAAAATTATAATGAAAAATAAATTATTAGAAAATATTTAGCATTATTTTGAAAAAGTATTTTAAATATGATTTTCAAATACCATAAAGCTCAAAAATTTCTAGAAATTTAAGAAGCATAAAAAATATAAGTGTTAAGATTCAAAAATATCAACTTCATTTATAAAACTTTAATGAGATTCTTTTTAAATAATTAATTGAAAAGATGTATGTTTTTTAAGACATTTCTTATATCTTGATCAAATAAATCGTGAATAGTACTTAATTTTNTTTCAAATATTTACTAATTATAAGTACAATATTTTATTAATAAATGCACTTGTTGGAGTACTTATTTCAAATCTTTCAGCTATTCGAATTTTTCCAGTAACAATATGTTGAACAACAAACATATTATCTTTAAAATTTACTCCATCTAAATAGCGAAGGTTTTTTCGAATATAATATTTTGAAATAGGGTCGTGTGTGATTGAAAGTGTTACTTTAAGACTTTCTTACTTTTTCATAGTCTTTTTTTTTTGATTAGGTAAATCTAAACCTTTAGATTCTGCACTTTTTCTTGAAGCATTTGAAATATTGATTCCACCTGTAAAAGCTTCACTTCCTCTTTCTTTATCTGGTTCAGTTCTTATTCTCTCATCTCTTAATTGTTTTTATTTATTTTATCCTGATCCTGCACAAGAACCCATTTAATAATATATTTATAATATCGAAAAAATCACATTTCCATTATTAATTTCTGATTTTATAATCATTAAATTGATCTAAATCTCAAAAGTTACAAAGGTCTCACTTATTATGTATATTTATTTTTTATTTAAAATAATTAGATATTTTCAAATTCTCACCTAAAAAATTTAACTATTAGAGGTTTTCAAAACTTTAAATTATTAATTAGTTGCTAAAAGTAATTGAAAAAAGTTAATGATTTACTCACTTTCGTATGAATTTCTCATTATTTTTTTATTTAAAAACGATATTATTATAAATATATACTTTGAATAATGAATTCTATTTTTAATATTCATTTGATTAAGAATTAGGAAAATTGTAGAATTGACAAGACTTTTTTTAAAGTACAAATTTTGAATTAAATTTTAAATGGGATTTATCCACAAATATTCGAGGATTTATACATTTCTTTATAAAGTTTCAAAATATATAAATTATAGATTTTTAAAAAAATACTTCATTTAGTTTGATAATTTAGAAAAGTTTTAATCTTCTATCATATTTATTAATTATATACGATGCAATAATAGATATTTCTATTAAAAGTAATGATTTATTTCTCTCCAAAGCATATATGCATTTTATATGATTTATAAGAGCTCCTAAAAATTATAATGAAAAATAAATTATTAGAAAATATTTAGCATTATTTTGAAAAAGTATTTTAAATATGATTTTCAAATACCATAAAGCTCAAAAATTTCTAGAAATTTAAGAAGCATAAAAAATATAAGTGTTAAGATTCAAAAATATCAACTTCATTTATAAAACTTTAATGAGATTCTTTTTAAATAATTAATTGAAAAGATGTATGTTTTTTAAGACATTTCTTATATCTTGATCAAATAAATCGTGAATAGTACTTAATTTTTTTATATTATCAAACCAATTAATTTGTTATTAAACTTGGACATTCTTAAATTTATTGAAAGCATTCAAATTTATAATAAATAAAAAAAATTAAAATTCTTTATTGATATTCATATCTAGATATCGCTTGTATTTATCTAATTTTATAATTGTCTTCTAACAATAATAAATATATTTAGTTNTTTCAAATATTTACTAATTATAAGTACAATATTTTATTAATAAATGCACTTGTTGGAGTACTTATTTCAAATCTTTCAGCTATTCGAATTTTTCCAGTAACAATATGTTGAACAACAAACATATTATCTTTAAAATTTACTCCATCTAAATAGCGAAGGTTTTTTCGAATATAATATTTTGAAATAGGGTCGTGTGTGATTGAAAGTGTTACTTTAAGACTTTCTTACTTTTTCATAGTCTTTTTTTTTTGATTAGGTAAATCTAAACCTTTAGATTCTGCACTTTTTCTTGAAGCATTTGAAATATTGATTCCACCTGTAAAAGCTTCACTTCCTCTTTCTTTATCTGGTTCAGTTCTTATTCTCTCATCTCTTAATTGTTTTTATTTATTTTATCCTGATCCTGCACAAGAACCCATTTAATAATATATTTATAATATCGAAAAAATCACATTTCCATTATTAATTTCTGATTTTATAATCATTAAATTGATCTAAATCTCAAAAGTTACAAAGGTCTCACTTATTATGTATATTTATTTTTTATTTAAAATAATTAGATATTTTCAAATTCTCACCTAAAAAATTTAACTATTAGAGGTTTTCAAAACTTTAAATTATTAATTAGTTGCTAAAAGTAATTGAAAAAAGTTAATGATTTACTCACTTTCGTATGAATTTCTCATTATTTTTTTATTTAAAAACGATATTATTATAAATATATACTTTGAATAATGAATTCTATTTTTAATATTCATTTGATTAAGAATTAGGAAAATTGTAGAATTGACAAGACTTTTTTTAAAGTACAAATTTTGAATTAAATTTTAAATGGGATTTATCCACAAATATTCGAGGATTTATACATTTCTTTATAAAGTTTCAAAATATATAAATTATAGATTTTTAAAAAAATACTTCATTTAGTTTGATAATTTAGAAAAGTTTTAATCTTCTATCATATTTATTAATTATATACGATGCAATAATAGATATTTCTATTAAAAGTAATGATTTATTTCTCTCCAAAGCATATATGCATTTTATATGATTTATAAGAGCTCCTAAAAATTATAATGAAAAATAAATTATTAGAAAATATTTAGCATTATTTTGAAAAAGTATTTTAAATATGATTTTCAAATACCATAAAGCTCAAAAATTTCTAGAAATTTAAGAAGCATAAAAAATATAAGTGTTAAGATTCAAAAATATCAACTTCATTTATAAAACTTTAATGAGATTCTTTTTAAATAATTAATTGAAAAGATGTATGTTTTTTAAGACATTTCTTATATCTTGATCAAATAAATCGTGAATAGTACTTAATTTTTTTATATTATCAAACCAATTAATTTGTTATTAAACTTGGACATTCTTAAATTTATTGAAAGCATTCAAATTTATAATAAATAAAAAAAATTAAAATTCTTTATTGATATTCATATCTAGATATCGCTTGTATTTATCTAATTTTATAATTGTCTTCTAACAATAATAAATATATTTAGTTATGGAATTGTAAATACCAAATAAAAAAACCAACCAAATCAGACCATCGATGTTTCTGAATAATTTAGATATGAACTCAATTTTTCTAAGTCCAAAATTGAATCCTTCTGATATCGAAAAAGCTCCTTTGCCCACTCAATAAAGAGTGAATAAGAAAAGAGATGTTACTAAGCTGCCTGCTATTAATGAAAAATCCACAATATTGATCAGTGATAAAGAATCGCTTGAAAATATTTTTTAAAATGAATAAAAAAGCTATAGATCTTCATTAAAAGTATAATTGCAAATAGGGGAGAAATTAAAGTTACCAGAAATATAATATTCATCTCCTTAAAATGAAATGAAACATAAAAAAAATTTAACGGAAGGAAATTTAGTAGAAAAGAGAGTTGAATTTCGAACATCCATATTGGTGATAGATTTTATTAATTAAGTGATGAAGAAAGATAAAATAGATGGAAGTGCAAAGCCTCTAATTCGAAAAGGTTTACAAAGACAATAAACAAAATTTCTAACTAAATTAGCATGAAAGAATGACTTAAATATGATTAATTTCGAATTCATATGACAAAATAATAATGAATGAATTTATTAAATATCTCTTAGCTATCCATTTTTTTAATTATTTTATATTAATAAAATTATTAGATAATAATAATTTTTTATTGATGTTTAGAGTCTTTTATCATATTGGATATTTTGGATCGAAGTATCCATGTTTTGTATTTTTGATATGTTTGGCATTGAGTGGAATAATGTCATTAGGGTTATATAATTTACAAGTTTTAACAGATCCACAATGTATAGCAGTAATAATAAAATAGCATTGTGGGTCTCATCTAGTAGTAGAACTTATTAAGAATAAGAGAATTCTGCAGAAAATTTTGGTCCTTTTTATAGAACAAATTAATTCATATTAACTTATTAGAATGAAAATTGGGTGAATATATTTTAAAAGGAGGGATTACAAGTGATATATTTCTTGTAGAATATAATAAGAAATAGAAAAGTATTAATAGGAGGTAGAAATACAACTTTAGATGATCTATGTTATAGGCCAATATCAGCAAAAGGTTGTTATATACCTAGTCCAATGGATATTTGGCTTTAAGATCCGAATTTATTAGAAGTTATCTTTATAATTTATTTTAGAAAGATCATGACATATAATTTACAACATTATGTACAGAGTCAATTGATGTGAATTAAACTAATATACCTTGTAGTGATTAGAATGGAATTCCAATAATCTTAGAATCGGTATTTGGAGGAATGTAAATTATTTAATAAAATATTAATTAGAACATGTGAAATGAGATAGAATGATACTTAACCATGTGATCATTGTTATATTTAAGCTAAGACAATGGCAGTTACATATCTTTTAAAAAATGATGAATTTACAAAACAAAATGCTGAACTTTGGGAAAAAGAAGTATGGATGGATACATTAGATGCTTTAAATAAAAGAAATTACAAAAAACTTTATGAAAATTATAATAAATCTATTATGGTTGCTCCAAGGGAAGAGCTTTTAGATTAATATAAAGTAGGTTTTATGGCAGAAAGATCAGTTTCAGATGAAATTAATGATGAGACAAATTAAAATGCTTGGATTGTGATTGTTTCATATTTAATGATGTTTGCTTATATAGGTTTTGCAATAGGGTAATTTCCTAGTAAGATTTACAATGGATTTACATTAGGATTGGGAGGAATATTCATAGTTGCAGTCTCTATGATAAGTAGTATAGGATTAGTATCATATTTTAATATAGGATTAACTATGATTAGTTTAGAAGTATATTATTGTCGTTATCAAGGTGATTCCATTTTTAATATTGGCAATTGGGGTTGATAATATGTTTATTATAACACATAATTTTAAGAAACAAAAACACCCTACAATTGAAGAAAGAATGGGAAATACATTAGATTAAGTTGGTCCAAGTATAACTATAGCTGCAATATGTGAAACTTTAGCATTTTTAGTAGGATCATTAACAAAAATGCCAGCTTTACAATCTTTTTGTATTTAGGCAGCAGTTGGAGTGTTTATTGATTATTTTTTATAAATAACAATGTTTGTTGCATTTTTAACATGGGATGAGTAAAGAAAGAAACATAAAAGGTATGATCTTTTTGTTTGTAAACAGGATATAAATTATACAATAAAGGAGAATAGAAAATTAATTTAGACTTTTTTTAAAAAGAAATATTCTAATTTATTGTAAAAGCCAGTTTGTATAATAACAACTATGTTAATATTTATTTTTTTATTTGTCATAAGTTGTGTTGGAATTACAAAAATAGAAGTTGGATTGGATGAGTAGGTTTCAATGGTAGAAGGTTCTAATTTATTTAATTACATGACATTAGAAAAGAAATATATTGAGATAGGTCCTTTAGCTTATTTGATTTTAGAAAATTTGGATTATTAAGATCCTCATGATTTAGAATTAGTAGCTAATTTATCTAATTCTTTATCATAATTAAATGAAACAGTTCAGCCTCCAATATATAGTTGGGTTGCATCTTTTAATTTATTCATTAGAGAGAAGGCAGAATGGACATTGGCGTGTGAAACTGAAGATATAGCATTATATGATTTGCCAACTTAATTAAAGAGATTTTTGGGAGTAAGGATAAATTCTCCTTGTTGTTAGAGATATGGGATTTGTGGAGAAACATTTGAAGCTGATATAGTATTAAATGAAAAAGGGTATGTAAAAACAAGCAGGTTGAGATTTTAACATCGTCCTATTCATAATTCAGCAGGATATATATTATCTTTGGAATAGACTAGATAAGTAATTGACAAAGTAGTTAAATAAGGGAAGTTGAAAGATGGTCAAAAAGTATACTCATATTCTATGCCATATGTATTTTATGATTAATACTCATATATTCGAGGCGTGGCTATAACAAATGTATTCTTAGCATTGGCTACTATCTTTTTAACAATGTCTTTAGTTTAAGATGTTATTTGTGCAATCATAGTAGTATTATTTGTGTTTTTGATTGCCTTCAATTTAGTAGGAACTATATGGTTAACTAATGTAATATTTGGTGGTTTTGTGGTAATAATTTTGATACTATTTATTTAGATTGAAATCAATGCAGTAAGCGTTGTGAATTTAGTCACTTGTATTGGATTAGCAGTTGAATTTGTTGCACATATAATAATTAAATTTCGTTTATGTGAAGGTTAAAGATGGGAAAGAGTTAAAGAAGCAATGTCAACAATGGGAACTTCAGTATTTGTTGGTATTGCATGTACTAAATTCATTGGTGTGGCTGTACTAGGATTTGCACCTTCCACACTATTTAAATTGTATTACTTTAGAATGTATATTCTGATGGTTATTTTGGGAGCATTTAATGTAAAACATATATTTTTCTAAATTAGGGATTAGTGCTATTACCAATCTTTTTAGGATTGATAGGACCTTAATCTCCAGTAGCATAATTTAGAATTAGAACTCTTATTAATAAATCAGATAGTAATTCTATTACTACTTCAAGTGCTGGTAGTAAAGGTAAAAATTTATTATGATATCAAATATAATTTAAATATTAATTAATAATGTAAAAACACGTATTGATGGATACAAGTCCACACATTGAAATCAAACACATCACATAAACTACAAATAAAGCAGTGTTTGTCTTGTATTATCAATAAATTAATGAATCTAATGATGCTATTGTTAAATCGCTCCAATTTTATTTTAAATCAAAGGAATTAATGAAAGACATCAACTCTGGCAAATAAGTCAAAATCTATTCTTTAAATGAAGATGATCCATTTACTTATGTGATAGTTTAACTTGCCACTAATCCTAGATAAGATGGAGCAAACATAGCTAGAAAAGCCAGCAATAAAATTGCTACATAAAAAACTGAAGATAATTCGATGTCTGTATTATTACCTCATAATTATACTATTCATGATATAGCAGAATTTAACTTTGGATTCTAATTAGCTAATTATAGATGGACATATTAATCTATTAAAGAAGGAGGTAAATCATCATCATTTCCAATACATTATTTATATTTGATTACTCCAATCAGCTAAGAAGATTATCTATCCCAAATGGAATAAAAATGGAATCTAAAATAGTAATTAAACAATTTCTATTAATCATTAGTTTACATCATTTAGTCAAACCTATTTTAAGATTGAGAGAATTAGTTCCAACAAGACCCAATATAGCTACAACAGGATTTATGAAGAATTACATTTTAGATATTGTAAAAGGCTTTGGTGATAAAGTGACCTCTACTTTGATTGAAGGAGACGAACTCTTAACTGCTGGCTTAAGACTCATACATGCAGTTGGAAGAGGTTCAATTCATAAACCATTTTATTCATGCTTATCTTATAAAGGAAAACCAGAAAATGATAAATATTTTGCTTTAGTTGGAAAAGGAGGTAATTTATACAATAAGTTTTAGTTGTTTTTGACACTGGAGGTCTTAGCATTAAAACAACATCTAGTATGGAATAGATGTATGATGATAAAGGAGGAGCTTGTACTGTCTTAGAAACCTTCAGAGCAGTAGTTGAATTAGGTTTACCTATTAACGTTGTTTGCTCAACTGCTTGGGTTGAAAATTCAGTTGGACCAGATTCTTATAGAGTCTCAGATGTCATTTAATCTTATAAAGGAATCACTGTTGAAATCTTAAATACTGATGCTGAAGGTAGATTGATATTAGCTGATGCAATGTCTTATGCATAAGATAAATTCCACATCTAAGAAATGATTGAATTATCAACACTTACAGGCATCATTAAAAATGCTTTGGGTAGATATTGTGGAGTCTTTACCAATAGAAAAGGATGTTATTCATTGCTATAAAAAGTTGAAAAAATTACTAAAGAACCTTTTTGGGCTTTACCTTTAGAAGATTAACATAGAGATTTGATCAAAGGAAATGTTGCTGATATCAATAATTCAAGTTCTGGTAGAGTTGGAGCTTCTGCTGCAGCTGCGTTTTTAGAATGTTTTGTTGAAAAAAAGGTTAGATGGATGCATTGGGATATTGCAAATGTTGCTGTTACTGATAAGAGTGAGGGAATTTATACAAAAGGTGGAACTGGGTTCGGAGTTATGTCCTTGATCTATTACATGACCTGGGATATTGTCAGTAAAGAACTCAAAGAATTGAAGGAAGAAAATGATGAAGATGATAATTGAAAATATGATATATTACATTCCTAATTAAAATATTACAATAATAATGAATAAGTACACATTAAGATTTCATAATACACAATTAGAGACACAATACTAAAAAACAGAATTTGATGCCTTTAGGAGTAAAACTAATTCTTATTTTCTATTAATCTTCTTCATAATTTGTTGTTTAAACTTTTCCTCACAATTTATTTACATACCGTAAAATCCTTAACTTTTGTGGCCATTCATAAATATAATATCAATCGTAATCATATTCACACTTACCAAAAAGTGTCCCTAATTAATTAAGCTAATAATATTTTTGGAATGTCTTCTTATCATTTCATCAATACTCTAAATTGCCTATTCTCACAATATGGCAAGTGACTCTTTAAATTGTGTACTGCCTCTTATTGATATAATATCCAATTTGCATTTTTTGCAAATATTTGATCTCACTTGCCTTTAAATTTTCATTAACATGGGATTTAAAATTTTCCTCTAATTTGCTAATCATTCAGATATTAATATTTTTACAGTATTAACATCCTTTTTTGGTTCCATTATTTAAATTATTACTATTTACTACTACAAACAATGGAGTAGATAATAATTTACTCTTTATATGAAAGACTTAATTTGGGAATAATAACTTCCAAATATCATAAAAAAACCATTTTTTTAATTTTCACTTGAAACCCCTACCAACAATTTTGTTACTCTTTTCTCTAGTTAAATTAATCTTTTTCCAGGATTTAAATCTTTTTTTTGTGATAGTTGTAATTTGAGAGCCTTTTTGAGATTATGCTAAAGTAAAAATTAATCACTAGAGCAAAAATTACTGAACGATTATCAGAGAGATAAACAAAAAATAACATAAAATAATTACTAATTATCATACTAATTTAATTCAAAATCTTTTATTATTCATATTTGCAATCTAAATGTTGAAAGATTTAGATGTTTACTGATACTAGAACAATGTAACAACTAATAGAACCCTTCAGTTTCAATTTCAAAGATAAAAAAAGCTATGTTAAATTCTTTGACTTCTAATTCAAAGTTATTAAATTAAAGGTTCTTTAAATTAGGAGTTTTAACTATAATGCATTTCAACAATAAATAAATAGGAACCTTTAATTGTTATGATCTAATTAAAAAATTAATCAGTTATTTCAACTTTCTTAATATTGACTTATTTCCAACTCAGTCTTCAAATGATTACAAATTATCTACCTATAAGTAACAACTATTTATTTTTATGATTTGCATTTTTAACATCTTAACTAATCTAATAAGAATCAAATATTAAAAAATATACTTAAGTATTTCAAATTATGAAGGAACGATATATGTGAAATTTTAAGGAATAAACGAAAGTTTATTTTTAGAGTCATTTAAAATGAATTTATTTTTGATGCAATCTTAAAGTTTTCTCCTGGTAACTCCTGTTGATAAAAATTTGACACTAAAACTATTGAATCAAAAATTAAAGTGATTTATATTACAAATATATAATTATTTCACAAAAAGTTTTCAATTCTATCTCATTCTTCTCTCTCTATTCAAGTTGAGAAAAATTAAATTCTGATACGATATTTTTTATTTTTAAATGGATAAAGAGTTTGTGTAATTTAAATTTAGTATTATAATAGATATAATATTGAAAATGGCAACTATTATGTGTTAGATTTTGTGAATCAGAGAGTTTAGCAAACAAATTCAAGAGGAAAATTCCCAGAAAATTTTACTCCTCTTATTAGTGGATTTTGTAATTCTAAACAAAGAAAATTGAGATTGTAATATCACAATTCTGTTTCATATACACCTCACCAAAATAAGTATTTTGGTTATTGTTAATGCCCTAATTAAAAAGTTAAGCCTACATCATAAGAAAAGGTTTGCATAATTAATAAGACCTCAGACCGAACAAATGTTATAAAATAATCTTTGCCTGTAAATCTTAACAACTGTTTTAATAAACCAAAAACTCCAAACATTACATAAACCTCAAGCACAAATCCTTTAAGATATAGAGTATCAGAAAATAATTTTGATGATAATCTCATTAATCATCTAAGTGCTAGTCTGAAAGATGCATCTTAAGTATATAAATCTGGATCAATTGAATCTATGAAATATAGAAAAGGAACAAAAATTATGGATAAATAAGTGAAGTTAAAAAATTAAGAACCTGATTAATTAAGATTTACATGCAGATACTTAAACAATAAGAAAGTTAAATCTCCTCCATATAAAGTAATGCAAAGATATGATATAATAAATAAAATAAATCAAGAATAAGATCGGAAAATAGCAAAATCTATTGATGATAAGCTCATTAAAAGAATTCCTCCTGTTCCTCATCTTTAGACTTTGCCTTCAAGATTTTAACATAAATCATATAAAAATGTGGACATTTCATTATCTCATTCAATTGAAGCTCAAAAAATTAAGGCATTTATTTCTTAAAGATGACATATATTAATATATTTTTCCTCATTATAATTTTATTTTGATATTTTGTAAATTTTTAAATCTTTGTCNAATCTTAAAGTTTTCTCCTGGTAACTCCTGTTGATAAAAATTTGACACTAAAACTATTGAATCAAAAATTAAAGTGATTTATATTACAAATATATAATTATTTCACAAAAAGTTTTCAATTCTATCTCATTCTTCTCTCTCTATTCAAGTTGAGAAAAATTAAATTCTGATACGATATTTTTTATTTTTAAATGGATAAAGAGTTTGTGTAATTTAAATTTAGTATTATAATAGATATAATATTGAAAATGGCAACTATTATGTGTTAGATTTTGTGAATCAGAGAGTTTAGCAAACAAATTCAAGAGGAAAATTCCCAGAAAATTTTACTCCTCTTATTAGTGGATTTTGTAATTCTAAACAAAGAAAATTGAGATTGTAATATCACAATTCTGTTTCATATACACCTCACCAAAATAAGTATTTTGGTTATTGTTAATGCCCTAATTAAAAAGTTAAGCCTACATCATAAGAAAAGGTTTGCATAATTAATAAGACCTCAGACCGAACAAATGTTATAAAATAATCTTTGCCTGTAAATCTTAACAACTGTTTTAATAAACCAAAAACTCCAAACATTACATAAACCTCAAGCACAAATCCTTTAAGATATAGAGTATCAGAAAATAATTTTGATGATAATCTCATTAATCATCTAAGTGCTAGTCTGAAAGATGCATCTTAAGTATATAAATCTGGATCAATTGAATCTATGAAATATAGAAAAGGAACAAAAATTATGGATAAATAAGTGAAGTTAAAAAATTAAGAACCTGATTAATTAAGATTTACATGCAGATACTTAAACAATAAGAAAGTTAAATCTCCTCCATATAAAGTAATGCAAAGATATGATATAATAAATAAAATAAATCAAGAATAAGATCGGAAAATAGCAAAATCTATTGATGATAAGCTCATTAAAAGAATTCCTCCTGTTCCTCATCTTTAGACTTTGCCTTCAAGATTTTAACATAAATCATATAAAAATGTGGACATTTCATTATCTCATTCAATTGAAGCTCAAAAAATTAAGGCATTTATTTCTTAAAGATGACATATATTAATATATTTTTCCTCATTATAATTTTATTTTGATATTTTGTAAATTTTTAAATCTTTGTCTAGTTGAAAAATGGAAATAACTACTATAAAAAATTATGTAAATTTATCTTATTAATCAATTTATAAATAAATTAGTCAAGGCATAAGATCCACAACATTCACTATTATTTTCTTTCGTAAGATTTTGTTTTTTAATGTGCAATCCTTCTTAATGGTTTTTTTACTTCATTCAATTCTTATTTATCTTAAACACCAGTCTCTAAATCAATTACAACCAAAGACTTCTTGAACTCCACTCTCTTTCTTTGAATTTTTTCTACTGGAGCATCTATTTTTGTGTCTTATCGTCTCAAAAACAATCTAGTTCTTCTGGTGTTTCTCTAATAATCATTAGGAGAAACATTTCTAGATTCTTTATTGAAAAGAGGCAAATCAGGTAAGGATTGTTATAATTTTTATGTTCTCTAGGTGTCCAATTTTGGAAATTTTAAATGGTAAGAAACCTCTATTAATGGATCACTTTCAATTTCTGTATGAATGGGTTTGTTAATATTTCTTTCTATAGTTTCTACCTCTGTCTTTAAAGAATAAGGAATTAGGTCTATTTAATTTAGAAAAAGAGAAGGTCTCATTGTTCTTGCCACAGATATTTATTTAATACTACTATCTCTTTATCCAATAATAGGCAGCGAAAATCTATTAGTAGAAAGTTAAGCCATTTGAAGTTTCAATTTTATTTAATAAATTCTTGTTTGTAATTTAAATCAACTTTATAGAATTGAAACTGTTGTTAAATTCTGATTAATTTGATTATAATAATAATCTAAATTAAAACAATTATCGTCAGTTTATTCACTTAAACCAAAGCAACTTTTTGATTAGAGATACTTAAATAATTAATAACTTCATTTGCTTTAATACTATACAAAATCTTTCTCTATATCCAATAAACTCATTTAGAACCACATAGTATTTGTATACTTTTTTTGAACAAAAAACTAATTTTAAAAATTTTTATCAGCTTAATTTGTAAACTATAAATTATTTACTATTTTGTATATTACATTAAGTTTAATACTTTTTTACACTTTTGTACAAAAATGTTTCGTTTTGTACTGAATTATTAGAATATTTATAGCAAATTGTACCATTCGGAATTGAATTTAATTTTCTATTTTTAATGCCATAACATTATAATTAATTTAGATCAAAATCCAAATAAGTAAGTTTTCCTTTTTTTATTTTATAATAATAATTTAAAAATAAATATAAAATTGAAAATTATATGGTTATAGAGAATTATTAAATAGAAATAAAGCTTGAATAGTTTAATTGATGTAATAATAATGAGCTCTTTGTTAATAAAACTTCTTAAATATGATTACTTAATTGAATAGAGAAAATAAAGATAAATAAGTATAGGAATAGGAGATTGTGGTGGTATATTAGAAAGAGATTGAATCATAGATAGAATAGATAAGACATGTGTTTAAAATAGATTAATTCTATAATGATATACTTTGAAAAGTCAATAACCTTACATTTCACTTAATTTGTAATTTAAGTATGAATTATAATCTTGTTGTATTTTTCTTTCTTGGATAAATGAAAAGTCAACATTGGGATTTCCATTCAAAATTTTACTTCTGTTAAGACACATTTCCATCATGTAATCTAAAAGGATTAATACTTCAGTTTCTTTGGATGTAGATAGCATTTACTTAGCTACACTTTGAACTCTTTCTTTAATGATTTTCTCAATAGACAAAAGTTGGTTTTAATTTAATTCAGAAACATCAATGAATGTTTAAAAATCAGCTAATTGTTTTATATTAGATAGTAAACCAATTCTATCGAAGTACTACAAGGTATTAGTACATAACTCAGTAGCTAATTAATATTCATTTTAGAGTTAGTTTATGTATTTGGAATATTCATTAGATTTTTTATTAGATTCTATTAATAAAAATACTTTTGAATATAACAGTTTAAATGAATTAGCAGTAAATTTAGCTGAGAGTAAACATAATAATTCAAAATGTAATTCTTTTTTATAATATTAAGTGATAGTTGAAATATGTTAAGTAATTTCAACATTGACAAAATGAGAAAAGTTTAAATGCATTCTTTATAAGTTAAGTTAATTTATTTAAGTTATAAATTGCTAATTTTAAGCATCATTAAATTAAGGAGGTATAGGAGAATCAAGCATGGGAGATTTATTTTTATCAAATTTGATATTAGATTAAGGTAATGATCTCTTTTATTATTCGAACATAAGAAATAGTTCATTCCATTCCATTCTTTTAGATTCTTCTTTTTCTAAAGCTTTAATAATAAAATTTCTTCCAAAATCAGATAATTGAATATGATTATGAAATTTAAGTGGTTATTTCATAATATTTTATGTTAAACTCTTTTCATCAACACCTGTCCATGGTGAATTACCATAAATCATTTCATAGTATATTATACCTAATGACCATATATCTGATTTAGTAGTATATTTTTCTTTTCTTAATATTTATGGTGCCATGTACAATGGTGATCCTACACATGTTCTAAGTAAATCTCCACTAAAATTATCAACTATTTTAGAAAATCCAAAATCAGCTATCTTAACTGTTCCTCTATGATTCATAATGTTAGCTGGTTTAAGATCACGATGAATTATATTTGCTTTTACTAATTCTTTAAAACCACTTGCTAATTAACAAAATATTTAATTAACTTCTGTTTCAGGAATCTTTCTACCTTTCATTATATTTCTTAAATCACCATCAGCACAAAATTCTGTCACAATATAGATTGATCTATCTGTCGTAAATTTATCTATAAATTTTACAATGTTTGGATGATCCAATTACTTCATTATTTGTATCTCACTATCTATTTTATTATTTACTTTTAATACTAAGTGCATCAATTAGATACTAATCTTTATTTATCATTTAACTATCTATTTTCTTTATTGCCACTTCCATATTTGTACTTATTTTATTTCCCCTGTAAACTTTCCCAAATGCACCTTCTCCCAAAAGATATTTAGAATCAAATTGATAATCCCCCAATTTCCTTATGTTTTAATCAAATTACTATTACATAATTAAAATTATATAATCATTTTTTTAAGACCTTCAAAGCTTTCTATATTTCTATGTTATTTATTTATCTTAATTCATATAGATTCAATGGAATTGATTGTTTTTGATTCAATCCTTTCTATTCAATTACTTATTAAACATTTGATTATATTCTCTATTTACAACTGTCTTATTTCATTGAGATTGATCTTACATTCAAAATATTAGATTAAAGATTCATTAGACTCTAATTTTAACAAAATGGTTATTATTATTATTATTATTATTAACTCACATCAACAGATTTAATTGTTTCTGTAAGAAGATTTCCTAAAGGTGAGGATTTCTCAAAAAATGATCTTTAATTACGTTCTTTTAATTCTTATTTTGGTTTTTATTGAGATTCATTCTTTGTAAATAGAGAATCAACTAAATTATTGATTTTATCAAGTTCTCTGCTTATTTATGGTTTAGTTTATAAAAGACTTGAATCCCAATTCTATGTTTGTATGTTATTTTGATTATAATAATCTAACGGATTTCTACTTTCTATAAATTTGACTTAAGTTTTAGTTAAATATGAAGAATACTCATCATATTTAACAAATTAGTTTAGATCTTAATTTAACATTAATAAAAATAAATATGTTTTAAGCAGAAAAAGGTGCCAATGCTATTCCTGGATATACAGGGTAATATTGTTAATTAAATAACATTCAGTTTTATACCAAGTCAAGATTATGATCAAGATTTATTGTAAATTTAAGGCAACAGAAATCATATCCCAAGTATATCATTTATAATTATCATTGAGATTATGCTGGATTTGTTCCAGGAATCAAATCAGAAAATTTATTTGGAAAAACATTTGGAAAAATTACTTTACTTTCCAGCACTCATGAACATCATAGAGGGTATAAAGATAATCTTTAAATTCAAGATCTGATTTACCTGCTGATATTAGGTATAAAAGTGAAATCAAAGAAGCCTATTGTGATCAAAGAGATTAACGTGGAAGAGACATTAATCTCTACGGCAAATTAGATCCAGAAACATCAGTAACTGTTATTTACACTATTTTTATTAGAAAGCACTTGCTTATACTCTATCCAATCTGACACACTTTGAACAAACTAATACTCTTCCAAAAAGATGTAATTATCCATTCTATTATCAAAGCTGACTCCAAAGAAAGATAGAGCACTTTAACTTATGAAGAAGCTATGCAAAAATTAAAATGATTATTAAGAATACATAATAATATATATTAATATAATGTTAGATTCATTTTTAGCACTTTAATAATTCCATAACACTTATGAATTACTCTAAAGTAAGCTATTATTTATATTTTATTTTTTTACTTTTTATTCTGGAGCCAATTCATTAAATTATGCTTCCAAGTCCTCATTAATTACATTAAGATATTTTGTAATACTTCCTGACTTTATCTCAGCTTTATTATTACTTAAAAGATTAAAAGTAGTTTCAAGATTCATTCTAGTTAACAATTATTCTTTTGGAGCTGCCAAAGATAAAAATGTAAACTATGCCATAAAATCTGATTTTATCTAATGATCTATGAATATTTGATTTATACGAAATTCTATATCACTTAATTTTGTATATTTTTAAAACATTTTTATTAATTCTTCTTTACTTAGTTTCAAATCTAAATCTTAATCAAACTCTCCAAATAGTTTTTGTAATTAAATTGCTGTTTCTTATTCCAATTCTTATACCATTATCTCTATTATTGCTTATTACAATTCACAACTTTCTTTTTAATCCATCATATTTAATAATAATCTTTCTTAAATTGGAATCTCAACTTATCTGTAATTTTTTAACCATTCACTATTTTTTAATTCTTCAAAAGTCTTTCTTCTTTTTTTATTCTTCTCTCCTATAACCGATGAAATAAAATATCTAAATTCAGCTGACCATTTCTTTAAATCTTAATCAACATCAAATTAATAGTGTAAAATATGTTATTTTACAGATGGAATATCATTATATAATTTAGTAGGTATTTTATATGGTACTTCACCTTTACCAAGAGTGTACAAAATCATCATTACAGCCCATAAGTCTCTTGTTGGTGAATATTCATCTTTATAGAGTACATCTGGTGGAGTAAATTCTAAAATTTCCAATTCATCAACACATTTAACTGATATAGGTTTGACGTCAATTAGTTTAACGATTACTTATTCCTATTGAAATTAATATTCCCAACTATTAATAGTCATATTTCCATGAACCATTTATTAATTTTTTAAATAAGCAAGAACTGAAAACATTTGGTCAGCAATATTTGCTAAAATTTTTTCTGAAATATCAATTGAGTTTGGAAGTCGTGATAATTTGGGACCATCAAAATATTCATAGATTAATTGATAAGAGGTATTATCTTGATGGACTTCTAAATTTTTTAGTATATTTTCGTGTTCCTTTGAATTAAAAAAATAAAATACTAATTAATTAGATTTAAGCCAATAAATGAATTTTATGCTGTCTTATTCTTCCTTAGAAAGAATTTCTAATCGTGCCTTTATACCAGTTTTATTATTCTGAACAAATGATAACTCTTACTAGGAATATTCAGTATAAAATTGATACATTCATTTGTGATTCTTTCTTATGCATAAATGAGTATTTTTTGGATGCATTTGTACTAAAAAATTAAACTCCTTGAATAACAGATCCTCTAAGAGGAGAACTGCAATTACTTAATGATCTTTAAGATAGTGATCTTTATGAAGGAGATTTTTGAAATTTTCCTGCTATTGATCTTTGACCTTTTTTAGATAAACCATGAGATTGTACTGATTATCTCTTTTCCTCAGAAATTACTCCAGGTGTATGAATACTTTTCTAACTATGCTAACTTGGTTGACTATTTTAGGGTGATTATTCTTTTTTAGATTAATTCAGATTTTAAGGTTCCAGATTCTTTTCTTATGAAGGTTTGTTAGGTAGTACAATTTTTAGTTATTATTTTTACTATTATTATTTTTTACTACTTTATGAAGCGCAAATCCCCATCTTAATCAAGATTTGATGTAATAAAATTATTCAAGATTAAATTAATCATCCAGAAACAAATATATAGCAATTATTAATGTTTTTTATGGCCAGCATTATTTTCTTATTTGTCCTTTTTTTCAAAAAAAAGAATGCATATTTAACATACTAAACATGCTTTTATATTTACCAATTTTACTATTATTTTTAACAAATTATTATATTATATAAATTATTATTAATTTTTCATTGATGAGTTTCCTTTCAAACTGAAAAAGAGTTCTATTTAATTGTTCCTCAAATGATTGAAATCAATAAATTATCTAATTAAACAATCTATAATGTCAAAATAAGCAAATTATCCCATTTAACTTCACTATTCCAGATATAAAAGCAAATCAATTTACAAACAGAAAATAACCAAAACTAAATGTTTTAGCAATAAATATTAATTCTTAAACTTTTAAATCAAAAAACTATAAAACCAATTTGCTATTTTCTTAAAATAGAGATTTGATTGATACATGCACATAACATACATTTGCAAATTCTAATACAAAACTTCATCACGTTTAAATCCTTAAAATTATACTATAACCACGAATTAAATGATTAATTTTTATTGTTGTATGAATAAAATAGTTACTATAAATTAAACCTTTAAATAAAATGCAAAATATTTATCTAAAAATTAAAATGTAATAATCAAATATAAAAATAATAGTATTAACAAAACCAATATATAATAGTTAAATTTAAATAGTAAATAAAAACATCCAAGTGTTCATCATAAAGAGAAGAATCTTTTTTCTAAAAAATAAGAAATAACTTATTAAAAATTTATAGACAACAAATATACACCATTTTAGTACAAGTTAGAGCAAATTTAAAATCTAGATTAAATTTGTAACACACCTGTTTTATTTAGATGGTTTTTAGTGAAGAGTATGATAAAAATAATACTCAAAATATGTTCAATGGAAACTTTTTAAACAATTAACTCTAAAATTTTGATATTTAAAAATAATATGATTAAAAATTAGAGAAAAAAATTATAAATTTTCTACCTATAGTTTTAAAAAAATTAATATTCATTAATTATTTTATGGTAATTTATCTTTAGGATTAGATGTAAAAATAAAGGTAATGATAAATGTTGTTAAAAGAAAAAATATTTTATAAAAAGAGATTTTAAGAATTATAAAATAGAAATATAATTATTATTTTTTTAAAGAGGTATTTTAGCTTGAGTAATAATATTGTAAAGTAATATTAAAATGAATAATTTAAAGAAATTGTTATAAATATAGTACATATCGGAAGAAATGAAATTCTTATTGATCAAATTAAAATTTAGAATATAATTTATAACACAAAAGTCTATCAATAATAATACACAGAATCTAATACAAAATTAAAATTTATTCAAGATAAATATAAGAGCTTTAAAAGTAACTGGATCATTTATTAAAAAGTTGACAAGAAAAGAAAAGCATTAAATTTATACTTAGATTTAATCCCTTTAAAAACATAAAAAACTTTATAATATAATAATAGAAAAGGGTTGGAGCCAAGTAATTTACGGAAAAAGTATGTTATAAAATAACATTCATGAATTTTTGATTTAATTTGATGATGATTAACCAAATTATATGAATTGTAAGAATTTTCAATTATTTTAAGTTTTGGACAAATAAATCATGAAAGTAGTTTATTGAAATTATGCATTTAAAAGTTATTTTGCTAAATAATTATATTTTTTTTAAATAATTTTAGAACTAACTTAATTATATATAAAGAAAATGATTAGAAGTGGAGAAGGATTCATTTTATATGAGATTGTAAGTAAATAAAATTAGTTCTAAATAATTCTGCTCATGATGTTTCTATGTTAGTTATATTAAATTGAGTAATTTGAGATTTGAAATAAAATTAAAAATTATTATAAAATGATATTATCAGAGCGAGAGTATTTAAATGTGAAAGGGAAATAATATTAGAGAGTTCATTCAAAGCGTATTTGTTCTCCTAATGAGAGTTTGATAAGTGTGAATCATAATCCATCACTTCCACAATTGAAATTATAAGCAAAATAACTTTTAGCTTAATCAATTCATAAAGAATTATCAGGAGGTCCTCCTTTGGGTTAAATCCACTTGAAACCATTAATTTGCAAAAATAAATCTTGCATCTATTTAGTTAGAAATTTAGAGGATAAAATAGCAAAATATATAGTTAGATTAAAAGAAATAGTAAAAGAGAATAACATACTAAGAAAGAAGTTATAAATGGATAGATTATATATTGATGGTTAAATATAATCTACACACAGATCTTAAAAATCTTTAGATTTAAAATAGTTAACAGAAGAAGTTTAATATCAAAGATCTAATTTTATTAGTCTTCATGATGCACATTCAATAACTAAATTTTCAAATGAAGTTTGTCTTGCAAATCTTACTCAAAAATGGACATTTGATATTTTTAATAATTTGAGTATGTTATTACAACAACCATTTTCAGATATAAGTTGGAATAAACCAATAACAACTAACAATTCTTAAATTTAATTAAATAAGTGTTTAAGGAGCTGTTAAAATAATGTTCAGACAGATTTTATAGATTTACATTGTAATCATACTTATCATAAGAATTGTTTATGTGAAGAGATTGTAAATTCTTAAAAAGAAGTAAATGCTTTTTGTTAATGTAATTAAGAACTAAACAAATAGGATAAAGATTAATTAAATTAGGTTTAAAGGGCGATAATAAAAGAAATCAAATTAAATGCTTAATTATCTTAATTAATAAAGAAATCAGATCAATTTACTTTTTATAAGTGTGAACTGAGTACTTGTCCATTTATAATAATAAATTAAGATTTCGAAAACTTACTTAGTGTATAATCTTATTGTTAATCATGTTTGTCCATGAGATTATTTTAAAAAAAGGAATAAATAGAAAAATGATTATTAATAATTAAATTATATATATATATGAATGAGAGTGGATTGGGAATCTATGGAACTAGTTATAAAACTATGAATTAGACAACAAGAGAGAATACTATTTAGGATCATTTATTTTTCTAAACTTCTTATCAAAAATAAAAATCTGTTAGAATCAAAACTAAAACAATGAATGAATCTATGTATAAAGGATTGCGAATAGGTACAACAACACTTCAATCTCATAGATCAAGATATTCATCTACTTAATAGGAATCAAGATAATAAAGTTCTACAGCCTATTAATCATAAGAGTATAAAGGATGTAAAAATTATAAATGTCTAAAAATGATATCTGATTTATAGGATACTTAAGATTAACATTTATAAATAATTAAAACATTAACTTAGGAGATTGAGAAATTAAAGAGAGAAATATAATAAAATAATAAAATGATAATTAATGAAGATAAATTAAAAGAAAGATTGATATCAGCAACTAGTAGAGTCTAGGTTTAGAAATCTTTAGGTTTGTTTGGATAGAGTTTAGATAGTAATTAAATTTTAAATGTTTCTAAAACTGATTCTATTGTTATGAATAGAACAATTTCATAATTTCACAAAGGAGAAAATATAAATATATCATAACTTTTGAATTACTCAAATTCTGAATAGGAAATGATAAAGTTATTGGATATATACCATAAATCTTAAATCTAAAATTATTCCTATCATTCTTATAAGGACAATCAAAATTAAGTACCATATATTAAATGTGATAAGTGCAACCTTATCAAAAATTTACACATTGTGCGTTTAGAATGTAAACATCAATATCACTTAAATTGTTTAATTGAACATATTAGGTCTTAATTATCTAAATAATAGGACAATTTCAATTTAATTGGAACTCTTTAGTGTCATTGCAATGCTAAAATAAATTTAAATTTCATTAAAATAATTTATCAACCAGAGTTCTTTATTATTTATTAAATTATTTCTAACTTTTAGCTATTTCAATTAGCTAAGAATTATTACTTATCCAATAATTAAAGCTAAAAGTAGAATGTTTGTAAGTGTATCAAAGAACATTGTTATTTTATCATCATAACTGATGAGGATAAGATCTCATATTGTCCATTATGTTGTGAATTCAATTTATTTGTGTAAATTAAATTTATTTGATTTATAATATATAACAATGATAAATAATAAATAGTATAAGTAATAATTACCTATTGTAATCTAAAAGTATGAGGATAGTTTAAGAGAGAGTAAGTATAAATTAAAATATAGGAAAGCTAAAGGAAGTTTTATGTATGATCATTCATTATCTATTGAAAGAGGAAACTATTATTAAAGTAAAAATAAAATCTCAATAAGAAGTTCAAGCAATAGTTAATAATAAAAGCACATCAAAGATAAATTTCTATGTAGTATTATTCCATCATCCAAGAATATTAAATACTAATAATCTAAATTCACTATTAATACTGAAGAAACTAATAAAAATAACTAGAAAATTAAAAATGATGTTCATTTGTTATATTAACTCATTTCTCATGAATAATAAAAGCTCCATAAATTTTAAATTCCAGAAAACGCACAATCTAATTAATCTAAATTAATCGGTTCAATTTAAAAAGATCACAATAATATTTCATCTAATTAATAACTTATAGAAAATTGTTAATTGTGTATCAAATCACGTAATGGAAAAATAGTTTAAACTTAATGCAAACATATATATCATTATGATTGCTTTCAATTATATCTAGAAAAATGTGTAAAAAAAGGTTACCCATTAATTCATTGTCACTGTAATATCAAAATACCATAATAAATCATTTTAAATAATACCAATCAATTAATAATTTATAGATACTTTTAAAATTAATATCAGAAAATATAAATTAAATATTTTAAATACTATAATTTTGAGAAATGTGTTAATTCATTTTGCAATTTCTTTTGGATAAAAACAAATGAAAGTTCTAAAAGAAAAACTTCAATTTTATAATATTGTCCTAATTGTTTAAATAAAAATTTTGAAATAGGATTACAAATGGAATAGATATTTTACAAATTTTGATATATAATTTTTGTAAATAACAATCATAATCATCCTTTTTGTTAATTTATCTATAAAGATATAACATTAATTATCATCCAAAAAACCACAACTATTTGAATAGAATAAGCTTTAACCAGTAAATTTTCCTAATATCTACAGAAAATATTTTAATCGGACAATACGCATTCTATCCATTTCTTCAAGATTATTATAATTCTAGATTTTTTAACCCAGTAAATCATAAGAGTTTCTCACCATCATAGATTTTAAATTTATAGGGAACTAAATCTTTATAACAAACCTTATCTTAAACAATCACCTTTCCCTTAAATTTAATAATTAAATGATTTTGGAATATAGAATGATATATAAATCAAAATAATCAAAGGATTTAAAAATGCTTAAAATATTAAAAAAATTATAAAGTTTTAAAATTTAAAATAAAATAAGAGTATATTCAGAGACAACAGGAGAATAATGAGGAACTCATTTTTCTTTTGATTAAATTGGTAATTTCTGGATTTTAACTAATCTTTAGAGCTGATCTCAAATCTGTGTCATTATATTTTATTTAATTTAAAAGTAATTTAACACATTCGTAATGATGCCATCTTACTGAAACATCTAATGGACTTTCAGTTAGATCATCATAGACTCTACTTTTTATATGAGCATTGCAATCAAGTGATAATAAATACTTAACTACTTTATCATTTCCATTTTTGCATGCAATATATAATGAATTTTATCCATATTGATTAAATTAATTTATAATATGATTTGGGTCTTAAGGATTCGTAAGGTTTCTATTTTTAATAATAAAATAATGCATACCTTTTTGGATCTTTTTATATTATTTTCATCATCTATTAAATATCTTCAGATGAACCTGACTAAGAATGTTAAGTTAGATGGAAAACTAATTTAAATTGGTTAAGCCTATCCAAGACTTATAAATCTTTAGATTCTTATATAGGATGAACTTTATGAATATTTTTTGTAGTTTAACAAGGGCTTGGGTTGAATTTTTCATAAAATTATTCCTAATATCTATAAATAGTACTGAAGATGTAATTTATTCAACAACATTTTATTATAATCTCCTTATTCCTAAAACTAGATTTCCGGCAGCTTTGAATTTGCAAGATTTTCTAGGAGATATCATTACATTATTTATGATTTTGCTCTCAACATTATTTTCTTCTTAAGGTGGAGTAAATGGTCGATTATTATCATCTTCATTTTATAAGAATTCATTATTGGATCCCAGTTTAATAAAATTGTTGGTTATATAATTGGAGTTCATAAATGTTAAAGCTATATGATATGATTTTTAAATACATTATTGATTGAATTGAATTAGATTATCAACATTAATTTAGAATTCTGATCCCGTTTACTAATATTCGAGAATAAAATTATACTTATTTGACAAGGAGTGGAATGGCTTAGTTAAGTTCATGTTTCCCAGTATCAAGTTAGGAGATTGTATTGAATTTATCTGATGAGGCCTTTTCAATTCCTAAACTGTAAGTTCGAACATGATTATTACAAATCGCATCATCCTTGAATATATGGAAAGAATATACTTCTTAAGAAATTTATCTAATGTAGACTTCTGATTATGGTAAAATGTGTAAATCAGTTTTTAGATGGAAATGTGATCCAAAATTATTATTCATAAATAAATAAAATCAAAATTTTTTTTGTCATTTTGTAATATTTTATTCATTGTTAGAAATTTATCCTCCTGTCATAATTGGATGAACTTCATCATATTAGAAAGATATCTTTTCTCTCTAATTGCGTAGTAATAACAATTTAGTATCTCTTGAACTTTAAGGTTAATCACTTTATTATTTGCCTAATTAAGAGATGGCGAAATCAGCCACTTCTTTCATTACATCATTAGGTCTTTTAGAATTATGATGGCCATCAAATGATTTAAGTAATTTGGTTCCTTTAAAAAAGCAATGCAATTATTTGGTATGTTTTGAATGAATTAATTGATCTTAATTAGCACTCAAAAATGCAATTGATACTTAAGATGAAAGATCTAAAATCTGTAAATTAAGGAAATTACTTCCTATAATTTAAATAATATTGAGATCATCAATATTAAATTTAGCTTCCTTCCTGATTTTAGATTTAACAAAACAGAAAAAACAATTGAAACAACATCCAGGTACTCCATAACCAGAAGTTGCAATTTCTTTACACAAAAGAGTCAAATTAGAAAAAGGACTATCACAAACTAAAACTTTAATATCTTCATTATGACTAGCACTTAAAATAGCAGTGACTGATCCCATTGATCTACCCCATAACCCTATTTAAGTTATGTAAGGCTCTATTATTAAAGTTACATCTTACTTTATGATCTCTTAAATAATCAATAAGACTCTGTACATCTTGGGATTCATAATAACCAAGAGAAATGTATACTCCTTCAGAATGTCCAGAACCTAAATTCATGATAGATAAATGTCTTACCTGATAAATCTATTCCACATACTGCTATATTATAAGGTATTAAATATTCTAAAATTGTTAATGCTTCTACCCTGCTACTTGAGTTTCCATGCAAATAAATCATACAAGAATGTTACCGATCTTGAACTCTCACTGGTTCAAAAAGACTTGTTATATTTATTTTTCTCTGTACCTACATTATAATGTAAGTTTTCTTTTATTCACTATCTCAAAATCGGTTCGTTTTGTTACTGTATCCATTACCATTTATATTTAATTACCCAAATCCTTTAATTAATAATAATGTCTTGGAGGTCGAATTATTGGTTTCCACAATTTCTCACTACATGAATAAGACATTAAAATTTAATCAATTATATATATAAAACAAAAATTTCTAGTCAATTTTACTTTAAACTATAAGTCTAAGTCTTCTTAGAAATAACTAGATAATTCATCTAATAGTCAATTTTGAAATTTAATCATTCACAAATAACATTTTTTTGAAAATGTGTAATTAGAATACTCATCTATTATACCATTAAAATGTATTTCAAGTAGAATATTATCTAAACTTTGACATTCACATTCCTGTTTGTCATTTTCAAGTATTTTAACTTTTCTAGTGTAGTAAAACTCATTTGCATATGTTTCCAAAAAACTAACATATACTATTGGATCAAAATACTTACATTACACTAAGTAAGAAAATCAATATTTTGTCTGTCAGTTAAACCTATGGTTGTAGTGATTGAGTGTTTTTTGTATTAATTTTCATCCAAACACCAATTATCCCAAAAAAAATAAAGAATGATTCCTTAGATCGTTTGAACAACAATTAATTAGATGGGGAATGCTCTTTTGGGTTATGAATATTGTGTTTCATAGCTATTTGAAAGGCTTTGAGAATTCGCTCATATTAGAGGAGAGATTTTAATTAAGTTCCTGGGTTTGGTATATTAGTCGATTTTTAATAAATACACCTATCCGCATGAGAGATTGTCAGTAGTTTAGAAGAATAAACAGATTATAATAGAATTTATCTAAATTGAATAGGATTTGAGTACCTTATATATTTGTTAAGAGTTGAAATGTAAATTAAGGCAGATTTAAGTTTATGAAAGTAGAATAGGAAATAATATAAATAATAACATATTAATAAATATAAAAAAATATAAGATAAATAATGTGAGTGATTAGATGGAGTATTATTTGAGTAAAAAAGTGAAGTAGAAAATTATTGAATTGAGTGTCTGTTATAATTAATATAAAATATATATATGTTTAAGAAGGAAACAAATATCCGAGATTTATTTGCCGAGAATGAGAAACCAATTCAGATAGTATTGAAACGTAGAGCATCATAAGAAAGTATAATTTGAATAAGAAAGTAGTGTTACCAAAGGTGAGTGTGTCACCAAAATTAATGGAATAACCAAAATTAAGTGTTCATGTTTGTTAAGCTTAGATGCATAGTCCTGAAAGAAAGACATATTATTTAGGAGAGTTGAAAACAACAAAGAGAAAACCTTTACCACATAGCAATAGTATTACAATAAAGGTAGAATGTATAAAGTTTAAAGTTTAAGTATACAAATTTAAGTACAACATTGACAACGAATTAATGTAATAGTTATGTTGGAAAGATAAATTATACATTAAAATTTGTAATAGGATGGGGTGGATTTGGAAAGGTTTGGAAAGTGGAACATAAAAGATCTAGATAAATCTATGCTATGAAGGAATTGCAAAAAGCTAAGTAATTAGGATTGAGGACTTAGGATTTTAGGGAAGAATTCAGTAAAATCAGTGTTAAACGAGAAGAATTTACTTTAGAAGTTGAAACATCCATTTATAGTAAATATAGTGGCAGCATTCCAAGATAGAGAGACATTATATTTAGTAATGGATTATCTTTCAGGAGGAGATTTAAGATTTCATTTGATATTGAATAAATCATTTAAAGAAGATTAAATAAGTAAAAATATCATATAAATAATAAAGAATTTTTTATGGCATGTTTGATTTTAGGACTTGAATATATGCATAATAATTCAATTATTCATAGAGATTTAAAACCAGAAAACTTAGTATTTGATTAATAAGGTTATTTGAGAATAACAGATTTAGGAATTGCCAGATTACATAAAATAGATAATCATAATGAAACTAGTGGAACTCCTGGTTATATGGCACCTGAAGTATTACTTAGATAAAATCATTCTTACGGAGTTGATTATTTTGCCTTGGGAGTTATGACTTATGAATTAATTACTGGGAAAAGACCTTACATTGGAAGATCTCGTAAAGAAGTAAGAGATGAAATACTTGCTAGATAAGTATACTTAACTTAAAAAGAATGTCCTAATTATTCTTCATCTCTTATTGATTTCACAAATAAATTGATCTAAAGAAAATAATCTTTACGTTTAGGAGTTGGAGGTATATCTTAATTAAAAGATCATCCTTGGTTTTATGGTTTTGATTGGATTAGTCTATATAGTAAGAAAATGCCTGCTCCATATCTACCAAAATGTGAGGAATATAATAGAAAATTGTAATAAGGACATTAATAATCAGATAAAACTTTGATTGAAGAATTTACTAAATAATTGAGATTAAAAGAAGTATAGTAATAATTTGATGGATACACATATATTCATTCTTAATGATTCAATTTTTATCTTTTTTAATTTTATTTATTTTTGATTAAATTAAATTAATCTGAATTCATTATACCTATCTAACTCTTTATACTGAATATATATTATAACTAACTTTCCATTATTTTATATAACTATATATTCATAACTATTATAAATTAAATATATACATAATACAAATTGAATTTCTATTTTCCTTTAGCTTAATTACTTGATTATTATTTAATTATCTCAATTATAATCACTTATTAACAACTAATAATCTACCACTACATTTGAAATTATTCTCATAATAATATCTACTCTTTAATAAATAAATTCCATCATTACTTTTTTTAATAAATACTTTCTTATTTTAGTTTTTTTTCATCCTCATTTTTATTGCTATGAAAAATGATTTCATAAATGTGTATTATTTATCATAGATATTCTCATTTTTAGAAATGGTATTTTTTCTAAAACTATTTTAGAAATGCATAAAAATTGATATCAAATGATTGTGTATTAGAATACCTTCTGAATAATATTTCTAATTAAAATAATAAAATTATCGTAATATATTAGTGTAATATGAAAGATCTATTCTAACTTATTTATATATTTACATTAATTCTAAAAAGAGAATATCAAGTTTTATAAATACTTTAGAAGATTGTATATTTTTATTAGTCTTTAACTTCTAGAAGTAGTTTAGAGATATAATTTGATTGAATTATAGAGTATTGTTATTACATACTTTGCTAAAATAACGTAATTATTTATCTATTGTAATTAAATTAACTTTGAATAGTTGATTATTTCATTTATTATGTTTCTAACTGTGCTGCTTGGGTTATTTTATGAAGGTCATACTTTGAGATATTAAGTCCATAAACATTTAACCATAGTAGATCCTATCCATGATATTCATCAAGTAGAATACAGAGTTCTGATGGAATTTGGATCTCTGAAATAACCGATGGAGTTAATCATAGATACAGGATCTTCGGATCTATGGGTGCCTTCGATAGATGGGAAAGGATTTCTTAACAATAGTATAATAAGAAAATCTTATATTAGTCAAGAGATTCGATTGTAAAGAATCATCTACTTGTATTAATACTAATTCCCGTTATTAAATTTTCTATGATGATGGTCCTATATCAGGTACATTAGCTTGGGATTAAGTGTGGATGCATAATATCAAATTTAATTAGTCCTTTTTATTGATAGAAAGAGCAAGTGGTAACATGGCTTCAAGTGGAGGTATACTAGGACTTGGGTTCAATTCAAATGCTGCAAATTAAAATCCATCTATTTTGGAATCACTTTATGAATAAAAACTTATATCCAAGAAATACTTCTCATTGTATTTAAAGGATGAAGGTGAATTTGGAAGTTATATTCTTTTTGGTGGAATTGACATGAAATTTGTCTAAAAGGGCCATAAGATTTCTTATGTTCCTTTAATTTCAGATTATTAATACCTTATAGGAATAGAAGGTATGTCAATTGATGATGAATTATTTACAATCGCAACTGCTCTTGTTGATAGTGGAACTAGTTGTCTTACTGTTCCAGCAGTAGCAATGGATGATATGTTATAAGTATTTGCAGCAAAAGGAGTCTAATGTTCATATAGAGTTGAAAATTATGCACCCTCTTATTGTACTGTACATTGTTTTGTCAATGCTACACATGAATAAGGAATCATTGATGCTTTCCCAATTATTAAAATTAATGTCAACAGTTCCTTTGAATTATTACTCAATCCATAAGATTATATTTATTGTATTCTATTTTCTCTATATTCATATAGCATGTACAATTTTAGATGGGAGCTAATCTAAATGTAATACTAAATTAGAAAGGTCATAAATTGATGATTTCTTATTATTAGGTGATGCTTTCTTACATAGCTATTATACTGTTTTCGATCAAGCTGACAAGAAGATTGGATTTGCACATTCAATTAATAACAAAGGTCTAAAATTACATGTGAAAACCAGACATTTAAATAGTTATGCTTCCATCCTTATCTTATATGTTGGATTATTATTCATTTTTTGATTATTTACATGTATTTTTAAGTAGATTAATATTTTTATATATTTATCATTACATCTTTACAAATCTCAATTTCAATCTATTAAAATACTTATAAAACTTTTCTTAATTAATTATCTATATGTTCTGATTAATTAAGTTTCAATTTCATTGAGAGAATGTCTAATGTGAATCTTAATTTTAGTAAAATCATATACTATATGAAAATAAATTAAAAGATGTTGAAGAAAATCCTCTTTAAAGTAAAATTAGATATTCTATAATCAATACTACTCTTTTCAGTAAGAAAATAATTTTTATTTTATAAGAATAGATGGAAAAAATGTCAAAAGAGAATTATCTGAAAAATAGTAAAGTTTAAATTATTGATATATTTTAGAAAAAAAATTCAAATTGATAAGGTATTAATTTTGAAATAATCCTTTGAATGATGAAGATTTTTAAATATATTCTTACTTATAAAGCATTATTTAAATTATAATTACAAAATATAAAAAAATTATATTAGTAATTGTTTTTTGTTAAGAAAAGTACATTTTATTTTATTTTATTTAAAAGTTATTATAATTATGTAATTCTCTATAACATAAGAAAGTAAATATTACAATATATAATAACTAAATAATGAAAAAATTAAATATCAAGGAAATTTAATGTTATTCATAATATTCATAGAAACAAACAAGAACTCTACAACAGTTCCAGGAAGATGATTATCTTCTAAGTCTTCATCATCACTACTATCTAAATTAACAAGCGAAGGTCGAAAAGTGCTTGCTTTAACAACGAATTTATCAGTTACATTTAATCTGTTCTATTAAGTTTTTTATGCTCTTAAAGAATCCTAAGAATTTTAACTTAATAAATAAAGTGATCTAATTCCTGCTTATTTAGTCATTTAAGATCCATCTACAGAATTTGTTCTATAAGCATAATCTATTAATTAACTTTATGTTCTTAACATTTGAATTACTTCATTTAAACTTATTCTATTTTTCGGATTCTTTTAAAGCATAGATTTGACTAAACCAATAATTTTGTGACTAACATTTACAAAACAATATTCACTAAATTCAATTTCACATATTTTATTAGCTCTCATTATAGTTTCTTAATTGTGTCCTCTAAATGGAGATTTCCCAGTTAATAACAAATAATAAACTACTCCCAAACTAAAGACATCACCTACTTCAGTATATGGTTAGTTTTAAAATATCTCTGGTGCCATATAACCTACAGTACCTTATCCTGAAGTTAATACATTTCTATTTATTTATTCTGCAAATCCTAAATCTATTATTTTTATCTCATCTTTATCTAGCAATACATTCTCTAATTTTATATCCCTATGAACATACCCTAAACTAAGTTAATTGTCTTTTTACCTATGAAGACATTATAATCCTAGTGCTATTCTCATTATTATTCCACTTGCTTCCATTTCTTATATACGAACTTTCTCCTTTAGTAATTAATATAAAGATCCACTACTTAATAATTCTGTTATCAATACTATTCATAATTTTTATTAAACATTCTTACTTAATTATTCATCTAATTGGATTATCTCAAATAAGTTCAAAATAAATGGAGAATTCAACTTTTTTAAAATCTCACATTCTTATCTTATTAATTATGAAATTGACATTAAATTCTTTTTAGAATTCACTTCTACTTTATTATATACTTTCCCAGCATAAAATTACTTTTAATAAGGTAGTTTATTAACTGGACAAAGCTTATAAACTTTAGAATAACCACCCTTTCCCAATAAATCTTAGAATGTGTACAGTTATTCGAAATTCTAACATACACAAAATCCAGCTATCCTTTTAAAATATTCAAATGTCTTCTAACTCTATTCATTAAAACTATTACTAATCTATATTCCAAAAACATGCATAAACTCTCTGATTTTTCTTTATTCTAATCACCTTTACAACATCATGATCTCTTTATGGTAACTTCAATTCTATTAATTTTACACTCATTTATGTATTCAATTACACCCATCTTAACTTATCTTACTTCAAGTAGTAAAATTAACCCTTATTGTTTAACACATAAGTTCGTTCTTTTATTGTTACACTTTTATAGTCTGTTTTCTTTAATTCTTCGCTTAATAAAATACTATTGTCAACAACACAATCATTTCTATTCCAAAATTTTGTACTTGTATCACATTCTACAAATACAGGCCAACTAGAAACATAAGACATTATTAATTAAAGACTTTTTTATTAATTACTTCACTAAATTAAGATATTTTAGATCAACATATCATTTCTAAAAACCCAAAATGTGAAATCTTATTTATATAATATTTAATATCTTATAAATCTTAAAAAGTAAAGTGTTAATTCTCTATAAGGAAAGGAGATAATTGAAAATTATAAATTTGATATTAAATTCAATTCTATTCTTTGATCTAATATGAAGAATAGTTTTCATTTTTGTTAGACTGTAATATTATAATAATAATATATTTTATTTTTGTGTATTTGATTAATCATTTGAAGCTTCTATTATTTTATTGATTATTATATTATCTTAGCCATTCTGATGTATACAATTCTTAATTTTATCTTTCAAGTCTTCTATATATCATTTAAGCTCTTCTATCACCATCTGGACATACTTCCTTCCATAATTGATGTTCTCTACCACAAAGTTTACGATTGACTGCATTAATTATTCAATTACCATTAGTTGAATTCTCTTTATCCAAACATTAAAAATAATCCTCTTAAGCAGTAAAACATGTCTAAGCATTCCATGATTCACCACCATATCTTGAAGGTGTTATTAATGCATTTCCATGATAACTCATGATTGTTTAATAATAAAAAATATAAATTAATTATAGTTTTTGCTCAGCAAATCAAATTTTATTAACCAACATGATTATCTTAATTTACAAACAATAATTCAGGAATTGATTTAATTTTCTATTAATTCTCTGAAAGATGAAAACATACTCTACATGCAGGTTTATAACAATCTTCACCACCAATTAATTCAACTAATTTTTTAATATTTTAATTTACTTTCTTGAGATTATACTATTCTTTTAGTAAAAGAAGCATTCTCTCTTTTACAAAACCAACATACTGCTGTTAATTTTGTTATTCGTTCAGCTAATGGAATCAAATTTAAAATATTATGAAAAGGTTTTCTATCAAATGTTCCATCAAGAGCTGCTACTATTACAATCTTTCCTTAATTTGCCATCTTCTCACTAAATTCAACAATCTATATTATTTATTATCTTATTTACATCTGAAAAGAATTAACCTTCATCAATTGCAACTACATCACTATCCTTACACTTCTCATATGCTTCATTCAATTTACATACTTTTATGGCTTTCAAAAATTATCTTTATTTTAATATTCATCATACTTGTCATGACTTGAAATACATTACTCTTCTGAGTATCTATTATCATTTGCATAATTTAACACAACACATTTTCTTTCAGAAATTGTAAATCTTTTTACCAATCTCATTAATTCACTTGTTTTACCAGAAAACTCATATATATTTATTTATTTACCATTGGACCATATATTACTGAGATTGTGCCTGTATACATCTTAATTTTCAATTTAATTAATGCACTTATAAAATATATCATTCTTAAAAATTACATTTCCCGCTTCTTTGACAAATTAAAATATAACTAAAAAAGCAAATATATTTTAAATTCTTAACATTAAATAACATATCTAAAATTCGTATCTACATTTCAAAATTATATGTTAACCATATCTATTTATTTAAAAACATAATACATTTTATTACAATCTTTATAATTGACAACTTATTCATTTAAAATTAAAATTTAATTTTAATCTCCTCTTATTGTTCTTAAAAAAGTATTACTTATTTATAAATATACATAATAATTATTATTAATTAAAATGATTATGATAATTTTCGTTTCATTAATTGGTAATATTTATTGTCAAGCGATTGGAACAATCTCCTGTTTTACTTTAGATCAAATAACATGTGAAAATTCTGGATATTGTTATTGGAAGAATTCTTAATGCCTTTCCCTATAATGTCATTTAGTAAATAATTTGGCTGCTTGTCGATCAGGAGGAGCTTTAGAAAATCTTTGTAAACAGGTTTCCTATACACCTCCTCAATTTATAGCTTCTTGCTGCAATATAGCTTATACAGCTTAAAAGATATATTTATATAGATTTTTATCTGACTTATCAGAAGAAGATAAAGCACAAACTTAAGCATCTATTATTTAACTAAGTAGTGAATAACCTAGTGTATAGGCAATGGATAAATTATTTTAACTTGACTTTTTATCAAGTTCTTAAGCATAATTATGTGCTATTCTTGATTTATATATAAAATAAGCAGCTATTCTGATTGGAAAGTATTCCCATCCATATTATTTGGAAAGGGCAATTTATGAAAGTTTATAAAATGTTAGAGATGATCTTTATTCTGATTCACTTTAAAGAAGTTCAACAATATGCAAAATTTTAGAACTTATAGATATTTATTATTAGAGATTAAACACCTATTCAGAAAAATATTATACTGTTTATAATTTTGTGAATTTTAATCATATTCATTTGAAATATTTGGGATTTTAATTTCAATAATAAATATTTTTATCATGGGAAACATATCCAGAAAATGGATTTTTTGAATTAACAGTAATCTATCCTTAAATATTTGGGATTTAAAATGCTGTAAGTCCAATATTTATGATTCAAATAACAAATGAAATAAACTTAAAATACAAGATAAAATGGGCAAAAACTACATTAAACACAGTACAATTAATGAAAATAGATTTAGTCAAAATGATATTTTATGAAGTAGAATTTTAATAAGCTTGTTCAAATGGATATTGTAATGTCATCGTAAGTGGTTCAGGTAACTTTTTATTTGTTGATCCAACCATTTCAAATAATTGTCCTGACATCTTAGATTTGACGTTATGCATTCTAGCTAAGTGTACAATCTCAGGTGTTAGCTGTATTTGATATATTCAAATTTTGATAAATTTCCTTCTTAAACTTTATTTTAATTATATGATAAAAAAGAATTTAATTGTTCTTTAGATTTAAATTTGATTATTTATAATTAATGGGAGTTTGTACTTCTTCATCTTAGTCAAATAATTAGAGATAAAAGAAAAAGTAAGTAGAAGGCAAAATAAATCAATAAATTTCTTTTGTTAATGATTAAAAGAATGATACAACCTAATTCTAAGAGTAAACTTTGAAATAAAACAATATTAGTTTACAAAGGAAACTCTCTCCGAATTAAATTACATCTCAAGTGTAATTAAGTTAGACTAAAAACGATACAATGATCATTAGAAGACCTTCTCATGGTACAACAATGACAACTAGGACTATGATCGTTCAGCCGTCTTAGTTATAAGAATAATAAAAAACGGGATCACAATTAAACCTTCCTTATTAAAGAAATAGTGTAAGACAAAATACTAAAACTCCTTAAGTATCTGTTTCTAAAAGCTATTCAATTGTATCTAGTAAAAATCTAGGTATTCGAACTATATAATATAATAGATAATTAAGGCAAAACGGTCATGTAACATAATGAAACAGGATAATTAGTTTAAGTTGAAATACTTAAATTTGATAATAGAAATCATTAATATATTGATAAGATGGGTGAAATAAAATTAGTAAGATAATTAATAACTTAGGATAATATGCATATTGTAAGAATTATTGACACTCTTGTAGATGATAATAAAAAAACTTATTAAGTGATGTATGAATGTTGTCCTGGAGGATCTTTATCAAAATTTATAGAATTTCGTAAATTTAATCATTAACAAATTGGAATTATATTATATTAAATGGTAGATGCATTAGCTTATATTCATTCATTAGGATTAAGTCATGATGAATTGACTATTGATAGTTTTTCAGTTTTTGATGATTCTTCTACACCTTATATTAAATTAACTGATATTAGAAGTATCTATTAATTGATGTATCCAAAAGAGGCTCATTTTTATTAAGATCCACTTACCATAACTAAATCAAATCTAAAACACAAAGCTACATATCATAATAATAAATAGAATCTGATCGAAACCAAAACTAGAAATAAATATAATGATGTTTGGGCTTTAGCTATCATTGTTCTATATTTAAGAAATCAAGAATTACCTTATAAAATATCAGAAATTGATTAGTTTGACCCTCAAAATTATTTAAATGATCATCCTTCAGAAATGAACTCACTTCTATTAGAAATGCTACAGATTAATCGTTACAATAGAATTACCTTATAAAAATGTTTAGAACATCCTTATCTCATTAAGATGAAATAAGTCTAACCTTAAGATTTCTTGAAACCTTTAAAAAATATGATAAAGTGTAAAAATATGACTTATTTTCATAAATGTGTATTTTAATATCTTCTTCACAACTATGCTAATGATCATTTAAAAGTTTTGACTAAGTTATTTTTAACAGCCGATACTAATAAAGATGGGACATTGAGTTTAGATGAACTTAAAGAATTATTTTCAATTGAAGGAAAAGATCTTATTGATGAACTTAATCTTGAAAAAGATCTTACCTTACAAGAGTTCTTACTTTTAGCTTCCAATAAAGAAATTATATTAACTTAAGAAATCTTAGAATCAAGTTTCAAACTTCTTTCTAGGTTATCAAACATAATAACTCCAAAATCACTGTAAAAAGTGTTAAACAATTGTAATGAATAATAAATACGATAAGATTTTAAGACTTTCAACCTTAATGAGATTGTAAATATATCAATTATAATATTTAGTTATCTTTAAAAGAATATAGAGAGTTTTTAAATAATTATGAGACTCCAATCCCTATAGCATGATTAAAATTAATCTTAATTACATTTTATATGATTACAATAAATCTTATTAATATTTTAGATAATCAAAAAACACTAATAAAATTTAGATGCTTCTATATTATTAAAATAATTATTATAAAAGAAATTGTTATGACAGAATTCTTAAGAGCATCCTTTATAAGTAGTTCTTCAGGGACAGAAAGATAAACTCATCAAAATAAAATTGATAGTGGACTATTCAGAAAAAAACTTAAAAAGAATAGCAATTAAATAAATAACAGCTAATTACAAAAATTTCGATCATTTCAAAATTGTTCTATCCAAGATTCTTCAGATGAAAACTAATAATAAAAAGTTAAATCATCTATAATTGAATCAGACACTGATTAAAATTAAACTTATTAAAAGTAATCACCTATTCCTACATTGTAAATTGATATTCAAAAAAATGGAAAATCAAAGTAGAAAATACAAACATAACAAAGATCAAAGTCCAGATCTAAATCACCAATACACAAAATTCAATAATCGACTTAATTACTTACACTTTAATTTGATTTAAAATATAGAACAATTAAATTGCCAGTTTTTCTTGATGATACATCTTTCACTTTGACACATAAATTGTTATAAGAATTAAGTGTTTCAACTACTGCAGCTATAATTTCAAAAACTTCAGATATTATCTAATAGACAATAGAAATGTATATGACAAGATTATATGATTGGATTAATTATAATAGATTAGGAAAAATTGATAGTGCTTTATGGAAGGCATAAGCATATAAAAACACTAGTTTTCTGCAAGATTTAGAAGATGAAATGAAAGTAGATTTATTATCATAATATCAATTAATAGATCAAAGCTAAACAATAGGAAAAATTAAATTATATTAATTTGGTTAATATATAGGTGATATTGCAGTTTATAAAAATTAAGACCCTTAAGAATGTATTCGAAACTTCTTTTATTCTACTGGATTGCATTATGACGAATAGAAATTCAATAGGCTTGTAAGTGAAGTCATTTAGATATAATTATTGAGTGATGAATGCATTGATGAAAAATATACAAAAGATGAAATTGTGACTAATGTTAAAGTGAGTCATGATAAAATAGTAAAAGTTAATGCAAAAAGAGTTTGTAAAAATAAAATATATATTATTTTAGAATTAGAATCTAGATAAAATTATGATTAAATTAAGTGTTAATCATAAATTAACACCTTAATAAGCTATTAAAGTGAAAGATTAGATATAAAAAAGCTTTTATATTTGATTGTGTGCACCATACTCAACATTATCAACATTTCTATTTATTTATAAATACTCATCTTTTTTTTTAATTAATAGTTTTTCTTCTTTTTTTAAGTTTAAATTCATCAATTACAAATTCATTCTCTGAGTGAATTACCAAGACTGAAGAATAAGAAAATCAACTTTTTTGAAGTTCTTCAGACAAATAGTTTTCTTTTTTAAAGAAGTAAAAAATAATAAATAAATTAAAGTGTTATTTTCAGAAATATATTAATAGAGCATTTTTATTATGAAATAGATATCAATTTTCATTTTAAACTAACAAAATTTAATTCATAGTTGATTCATATTTGATATATTCTAAAGGAATACAATAATTCTACATATAATATTTTTAAAAATACCTCATAATACAATTCATTTTTTTTAAATTCTTCAGTCAATTAATTTTCTGAAATATTAAGAACTTTTGACAAAGATTTAACAGTAATTTCTGAATTTTTATTCATTAATTTTTTATAACTATGATCAAGATTTTCATGTGTAATGTAAATAGATTTATCTGATATCATCAAAATGAAATCCTGCAACTCTATTTCCACTTAGTGATCAATTAAACTTTCAATTATTTTAATATTAATTTCTTATTTTTATGATTATTTAAGTCTTCTTTGAAAATCTTTTAATTCTTATATATTCAATTTTCCATCTTTATCTTTATCTAAGATATCGAAAATACGTTTTCCTACTTAATAATGAGAATGCTCATAGTTTTCTAAAAGATAAATCATTAGCCATTTTTATAAATCATTGCTGAAACTGTAAGTAAAATTATACTTAAAATGGCAATTGAGATTGTTAATTTAATGGTTTAAAATAAATTTATGCTTTTAACAATCTTCAATAGTAATTCTTTAAGTTTTATCAGGATTGAGCATATTTAAAATAAGATCTTAAAAATTTTAAGATATTTCATCTGAAATGTCTTAATATGTAGTCCATTTCAAAATTGCTTGTTTAACATCTTAGATTGTTTCGAGATTTGAATTCCCTTCGTAAATTAAATTTCTTGTGATTAATTGATAAGCAATAATTCCTAAAGACCAAATGTCATTTGATTTATGAGGATGATTAGAAGTTAAAGATTCAGGAGATGCATACTGAATGACTTAAAGTTAAGGTTCTTTTTAAGGTTTGAATAAACTTTTTAAATCTGTTAACTTGATCAAATAATTTTACAAATCGTAATAAAAAGAAAAGCTATCTATTGTCAATTTATTGTGGGTTAACTTATTTTTGTGAAGAAAATTAATGATTTCAAAAATTTAATCGAGGATATTACTCACTACCTATTCAGATAGTTTATGTCCTAATAACTCTGATAATGGACCTCCAGTACAATATTCACTAATTATTTAAAAATTCTTGCCCCAAATAAATATTTCATAAATCTTTGCAATATGATAAAATTCCTTAAAATAGTAATTATCATAATTACCAAATTAGTTTTCTAGAGCCAATCTATGTAATCCTTTCCTTCTTAATCGTATGGATGTTATTCCATGAAGACTATTTACCCATCGCTGTTATGTTACATCACTCGATTCGTTAATTTGTTGAATGTCTTTACCTTGCCTTTATAAACCGAATAATCTTTTGAGGCTATTGCATCAGTGATTTTGATTTTTAACTAAGGTGAATTCTAAGCCCATTTTTTATTGTTTCCTAAATTTATATTTTGTAATATGTACTAGGCCGTTTTGGAATTTAAGTTTTATCAAGAGTGTGTTCGAAATAGCTAAGTGTTCCTGACTTTATTAACTTTCTCTAAACGGTTTGGTTTTAATTTATTCTTTGTTCATTTAAAGCAGAAGCAATTTCTATTTGGGGTTATTAAACATCGGCTGTTTTTGCCAACGATGCATTAAAATTCTCCTTAGTAGTGTTCTTATTCTAAGGAACTTTAGTTGAACTACAAACTCCCATTAAATATTTAAACAAAATTAATATAAATTTTTAATCTTGCTTATGGCTTTAATTCTGCCAATAGTTCAAAATTATCTGATAAACTGTTTACTTATTTATGATAATAAAAAAGATTTATAAATTATGATTGTTTGAAAATTAATTTATAAATAATTGCCATCCTCAAGTAGTAATTATAAATATTTCACTTCAATTAGTAATAGAAAATAAAGTATTTACATACACTAGCATACCATATTTAAATTTTTTAAATAGCATACATTATAAATTATATTTTGATAGGAAATTATATCATAAGTTGTTTTTAAACTTGAAAACTCTATAAATTCAATATATTTTTTAAAAAGTAAAAAAGTATGTTTTTTAGAAGGGTCATGATGATGGTCATATATGTGTAATATAAATTTTAATTATTTATTGTAATTTCAAATATCGAAGACATCTTTTTAAGGTATTTTTTTGTCTGAAATTTTACAGAATGGACAACAGCGTTTTTAAACATATTCAAACTCGTGTTCATCAATATAGAAAAATCTTCCACAATCAGGACAGACATGAATAGGTTATTCTCCGATCATGTTTTTATAATATTTGACATCAATAGTATTGCAATATTATCGATAATCTACAATTAAGACTTCTTCTGGTGAGAGAGACTAAAGAGTAGGTTCATCTAATTCAACAACTAAATATTGATCTTGTGAAGTTTGTTATTGTTAAATAATTTCATTGATTTTATCTTAAAATAATTATCCTGGTCTTTTATTAATGGATACTTTTTCTGTATTGAGTAGTCTTTCAACATCTTCTTTGGAGAGTGAATTATCAATTTTAAATTCTACAAGTGGTAGAGTAGAAAAGCTAATGAAAGAAGAAAAGATGGGATGTAAGCAAGCATTACAAAGTGATAGTTTATCAGTGGAATTGATGATGAGATTGTAAGTTTAACATCTCATACATAGAGGTAATTTAGATTCATCATCAGTATAAGGTTTAGATCTAACTAACAAGGATTAAAGATCAATTTCTTCACTCCATTCAGGAGGTATTTTAAATGACTAAATAATAATATTGATATGAATTATTACATTTAATTTTTCATAGCATATGCGTGCAGTTTTATAGCACATAAGTTAGGAAGCACATTTAGCTAAAGCATAATAGACATAACTCATTTTAATTCCTTAATAGACACTTTTCCATTTAGATATAATGAATCTAGCAGAATTCATAATTTATAAGAAATATGATTCTCGAGATAGTGGTTAAAATGGTTCACAAATAAAACTATGTATTTTTTGATATGCATAATAAACATCAGCAAGATCACTATAATCTTTGTATTAGGTAATAGCTTTAACATCATCTCCTAAAGGATTTTAATAATCTTAAATTTAAGATAAACAATCAATGGCTAGATTCCATAAATATTGACTAGCATCATGATATCTTTATTCTTCAATACAATTTTTAGCCATATCTTTGGTCATTTTCATAGTAATATCAAATCTACCAGCACTTTTATATGCTTTTAATGCATCTTCATAACGATCATTAAGTAATAAATAATCAGCATAAGGTACTTTAGCAATTTAGAGTAATTCTTTATTGGATCTTCCAATTTAGAATGCTTCTTACCATTTTTAGAATTCAACATGTAAAATCATAAGATTCTTTAGATCATTTAATTTAAGATAAGCTTCTTTCGCTCCTCCATGATGTTTAAGTTTTTTAAAATAATTAGCACATAGAACAATATTATCTGAATTTTCTTATTTATCGAGCATTCTGCAAACATTAATTAAGCCTTCTAAATATTTATTTTATCCATATAATTCAATAGCTTTTTTATATTCTGCACAAGTAACAAATAAATCAGCTGCAGCTTTCCAATCTCCAGATTCTTTAGTCCATTCTGCTTATTCTCTTAACAACATATTCATTTCTATTTTAGGTGGTGCTATATCTTATGGTTATGGCATAACTGCTTAACCTCTACCAGTTCCTGTTCTTCCCTAAGATGTTGGAACTCTAATACCAGTACCAGTTCTACCTCCTGATGTTACTGCTCTATAAGCAACATCTCCTTTCTTTGCAAAATCTATTTCTATTTAATTATTTACTTATAGCATCATCCCATCTTCTAAGCTCTTTAAATAATTGAACTGCTCTATCTGCTTAACCAACCTTTATTAATAAATTACCAGCATCCATAAATCTACCTTAATATGCTAATGCTTCTGCATTTAATTCATTTAATGTCTATGCATCTAAATTCCTCTTCTCATATTTCAATAACAAATCTATAAATTAATAATCCTTATTTCTTAAAAAACACTAATCATTATTATTATACTATTTATACTCTTCTAGCTATCTCAAATTCTCCTCCTATCAAAGCTTCTATTCCTAATGCTCTTAAATCTTATTCTGTTACACCTAAACATGCTATCTTCAAAGCATTCTGAAAATCTTTCTTCTCCAAATATCTTTACATATTCGCTGTCTATTAAATGTCAATTGTTTAAACTTTATCACCATTTTATAAGAATAATTTGCATCCTTTAAATCCTATCACATTTCCACTAATCTTTTAATTCAAAGCAGGGAAAGTAATACATTTAAAAAATAATAAACCTTTTCCAGAATATGCTATCAAATCTTCAAATTCCTAATTAAATGCAACGCCTTCAACACTCATCTCTCCAAATAATATCTCTTTACTTATTGTATCTAAAACCTATAAATTTTAATTTCCATCTATTAATGCTAATTTTCGTTTCGATAGAGACATTGTTAAATGTTTTATTGGTGTATTAACTTTATGAATCTAAATGGGGAATGAATTATCCAAATATATTTTGTATATACCTCCATTCTCTAAACCAATTAATACCAGCTCTCTTTTAGGTGGTCCACCTTAACAAGATACTACTGTAATATTAGATTCAAAACTCCATGTTTTATCCATATCTCCATTAAAATTAAATGCTATAAGTTTTTACCCTCCTCCAATTAATACATTGGATGATGCTAATTAGAAATGATCATAATCCACTCTCTTTTGAAATTTCTTGAATTATTTATATTTCATATAATCATCACCTTTTATTATACAAGTATAAATTATGACTTTGATTCCACAAAGAATAGCCACTTTATCTTTAAAAATAGCAACTCTCTTTACTAATTCTTTACATTTGATTCTAGCTTTCTAATTTGATACCATTGATAATATTATTGCATCTGTTAATTATTCTCTTTAAATTAATCTCTCATCATATAATGAACTAACATTATCTGATACAAGTTCTTAAACTACAATCTCCCCATCATTCGTTCCACAAACTATCGTAGTTGATTTTGGTTTAATTTTTGTACACCAAATCCAATCATTTAGAGAACAGGCTTCCATTAAGAATCCCCCTTCTCTTGTATATAGATTTATTTTATTATTATTTCCTGCTATTGCCAAATATTCTCCATTATATTAGTAATTTAATTATAAAGGATCAAAAGGTAATTCAATTCTCTATCCTATTTATTATCCATTAAAGTCAAATTAATATAATGAATTCGTCCAGACTCCAACTGTTAATTAGGATTACTAATATTCTGATGTTATTGGAGTCCATTCCATACACCATACTGGTCCACCCTTCTATGTTTAAATCTCCTTTAATTAATTTGCCTATCTATCTGTAATCACAACCAGTCCTAATCTCAAAATTATTCATTCATACCATTCATTGTTCCAAATGATANAACACTAATCATTATTATTATACTATTTATACTCTTCTAGCTATCTCAAATTCTCCTCCTATCAAAGCTTCTATTCCTAATGCTCTTAAATCTTATTCTGTTACACCTAAACATGCTATCTTCAAAGCATTCTGAAAATCTTTCTTCTCCAAATATCTTTACATATTCGCTGTCTATTAAATGTCAATTGTTTAAACTTTATCACCATTTTATAAGAATAATTTGCATCCTTTAAATCCTATCACATTTCCACTAATCTTTTAATTCAAAGCAGGGAAAGTAATACATTTAAAAAATAATAAACCTTTTCCAGAATATGCTATCAAATCTTCAAATTCCTAATTAAATGCAACGCCTTCAACACTCATCTCTCCAAATAATATCTCTTTACTTATTGTATCTAAAACCTATAAATTTTAATTTCCATCTATTAATGCTAATTTTCGTTTCGATAGAGACATTGTTAAATGTTTTATTGGTGTATTAACTTTATGAATCTAAATGGGGAATGAATTATCCAAATATATTTTGTATATACCTCCATTCTCTAAACCAATTAATACCAGCTCTCTTTTAGGTGGTCCACCTTAACAAGATACTACTGTAATATTAGATTCAAAACTCCATGTTTTATCCATATCTCCATTAAAATTAAATGCTATAAGTTTTTACCCTCCTCCAATTAATACATTGGATGATGCTAATTAGAAATGATCATAATCCACTCTCTTTTGAAATTTCTTGAATTATTTATATTTCATATAATCATCACCTTTTATTATACAAGTATAAATTATGACTTTGATTCCACAAAGAATAGCCACTTTATCTTTAAAAATAGCAACTCTCTTTACTAATTCTTTACATTTGATTCTAGCTTTCTAATTTGATACCATTGATAATATTATTGCATCTGTTAATTATTCTCTTTAAATTAATCTCTCATCATATAATGAACTAACATTATCTGATACAAGTTCTTAAACTACAATCTCCCCATCATTCGTTCCACAAACTATCGTAGTTGATTTTGGTTTAATTTTTGTACACCAAATCCAATCATTTAGAGAACAGGCTTCCATTAAGAATCCCCCTTCTCTTGTATATAGATTTATTTTATTATTATTTCCTGCTATTGCCAAATATTCTCCATTATATTAGTAATTTAATTATAAAGGATCAAAAGGTAATTCAATTCTCTATCCTATTTATTATCCATTAAAGTCAAATTAATATAATGAATTCGTCCAGACTCCAACTGTTAATTAGGATTACTAATATTCTGATGTTATTGGAGTCCATTCCATACACCATACTGGTCCACCCTTCTATGTTTAAATCTCCTTTAATTAATTTGCCTATCTATCTGTAATCACAACCAGTCCTAATCTCAAAATTATTCATTCATACCATTCATTGTTCCAAATGATACATACTAACCATCTGCACTCCATGCTGCACATATGATTTTCTCCTTATACTTTTATCTCTCAATATTATTCATTCCAGGAATCCATAATGAATATTCTTAATTTGAACCTGTGAATATCTGATACATTAATGGACTTATTGCAACACATTATATTCCATCACTATGTGAAAAATATTTCTCTGCATCTAACATTTTTTCACCTCTTCCCATATTGAATCCCCAAACAATAACTGTTTTATCCGCACTTCCTGATACCATTTTATTTCCATCCTTAGATGCCGCCAAACATGTTATTGTATCTTTATGTTATCCTCTTAATGGTTGTCTTAACATCTCTGATTTTTATGTATCAAATAAAAGTAAAGCATTCCCCACTGCCGCCACTACAACATCTCCGTCTATTCAATTCACTCAGAATCTTTACCTTTTAAAAAAGCACAAGCAAATACTTGATTTGTTAGATTCTAATTCCCTTCTGTTGGCTTATCTATTGTGTATCTCCATACCTCTTTAGTTTTCATTTAATTTTTATACTATTATCAATTTTATATTTATGAATTCAATCTTAAAAAAAACCATCAAACATATTCATGCCAATCATTTTTCATAAATTAACAATAATTTATACTTTTTTTTTATTTACCCTTTTAACAGTTATATTACAATATATTATATATCAATTTTACTTAATTAATAATCATAGAATATCAAAATAGTAAAAAAAATTTACATAGTAAAAATAATCAAAAAAATAAAAATAATAGAATTTAAAGGCTTCATCCACAAAAGCATCATATAATATTAATGAATTACTTCTAAAGAAATTTAAGAACAATTAAGTTTTTATTATTTAAAGGCAAAATCCGAATAAATAATTAGTAAATGTAGTCTTATCTAAAATTTCACAAATAAAAATTTTTAAATATATCTTTGATTGAAAAAATCTCAGATTTTTATGTCATTAAATTTTGATTTTTTGTTATTTTGTGAAAATATTATAACTTGATTTANTCCATTATATTAGTAATTTAATTATAAAGGATCAAAAGGTAATTCAATTCTCTATCCTATTTATTATCCATTAAAGTCAAATTAATATAATGAATTCGTCCAGACTCCAACTGTTAATTAGGATTACTAATATTCTGATGTTATTGGAGTCCATTCCATACACCATACTGGTCCACCCTTCTATGTTTAAATCTCCTTTAATTAATTTGCCTATCTATCTGTAATCACAACCAGTCCTAATCTCAAAATTATTCATTCATACCATTCATTGTTCCAAATGATACATACTAACCATCTGCACTCCATGCTGCACATATGATTTTCTCCTTATACTTTTATCTCTCAATATTATTCATTCCAGGAATCCATAATGAATATTCTTAATTTGAACCTGTGAATATCTGATACATTAATGGACTTATTGCAACACATTATATTCCATCACTATGTGAAAAATATTTCTCTGCATCTAACATTTTTTCACCTCTTCCCATATTGAATCCCCAAACAATAACTGTTTTATCCGCACTTCCTGATACCATTTTATTTCCATCCTTAGATGCCGCCAAACATGTTATTGTATCTTTATGTTATCCTCTTAATGGTTGTCTTAACATCTCTGATTTTTATGTATCAAATAAAAGTAAAGCATTCCCCACTGCCGCCACTACAACATCTCCGTCTATTCAATTCACTCAGAATCTTTACCTTTTAAAAAAGCACAAGCAAATACTTGATTTGTTAGATTCTAATTCCCTTCTGTTGGCTTATCTATTGTGTATCTCCATACCTCTTTAGTTTTCATTTAATTTTTATACTATTATCAATTTTATATTTATGAATTCAATCTTAAAAAAAACCATCAAACATATTCATGCCAATCATTTTTCATAAATTAACAATAATTTATACTTTTTTTTTATTTACCCTTTTAACAGTTATATTACAATATATTATATATCAATTTTACTTAATTAATAATCATAGAATATCAAAATAGTAAAAAAAATTTACATAGTAAAAATAATCAAAAAAATAAAAATAATAGAATTTAAAGGCTTCATCCACAAAAGCATCATATAATATTAATGAATTACTTCTAAAGAAATTTAAGAACAATTAAGTTTTTATTATTTAAAGGCAAAATCCGAATAAATAATTAGTAAATGTAGTCTTATCTAAAATTTCACAAATAAAAATTTTTAAATATATCTTTGATTGAAAAAATCTCAGATTTTTATGTCATTAAATTTTGATTTTTTGTTATTTTGTGAAAATATTATAACTTGATTTATTGTCAAGTTATTCTATTAAAAATTAACCAAAAAGACCTTTTTTATAAAAATAATAAATTATGTATAGTAATGTTAAAATAATAAATGATAAGGTCATTTAAAATAATCTATTGAATAGAAATTTATAAATAGATAAAGTATAAAAAATAATAATATTTAAAATTAATGAGCTGTTATAAAAGTATTTCACTGAGAATTTAAAAATAAAGCTCATACGACATTATATAAATCTTATCTATGTTAATTCTTAGGTTACTTAATGAGATATTTAAAGAGAACATATAACTAAAAAAAAACTTGTTGGTAATATAATATTTTAGATGTATCGTTGAATGCATTAATTTATAAAACAATGCAATTTCAGATTCAATAAATTCGTTAACATTTCAGCTCCATCGATCGTAAATTCCAACCTACTCCTGCTTTTGTAATGACCAGACCTTTATTTACATGTCGATCCAATTCTCCTTCCTTCTATAAGTTACGCTCTAAGACTCTTCTTAGTCCACTCTCATATTCTTTGGTGAAAATTAATCGTACACCTTAAAGAGAAAATAAATTTACTTTTAGAGGCACAGATAATACTCCTAGTAAGGATACTCCAATTAAAGAATTAAATGAGATTAAATTAACAAAAGTACATTCAACACATGAAAAAATAATGAGTGAATCGTAAGAACGGTTCTATCAATAGAAGAGATAAACAAATAAAAATAATAATAGTCAAGAAAAGATATCTCAATAAAATTAATCACCTTTACAATTTAAAAAGTTGGATATTGCAAAAGTGTAAGAAAAATAAGATAAATAAGAATTATAATTATTTTCAAAGGAAAGCTTATAACGTTATATACAAACAGAAAATTAAGGAAATTAAACAGAAAACTAACAATATTAAATATAAAATTAAGGAAATTAAAAACAGAAAAATTAAGGATATTAAATAGAAAATTAAGGATATTAAATAGAAAATTAAGGATATTAAATAGAAAATTATGAAGATTAAATAGAAAATTATGGAGATTAAACAGAAAAAAGCGAAAATCTTTAATAATATTATGAATAACCTATATCTAAAGGAGGCTTTAATATCTTAAATTAGAGCAAATAAAAAATGCAATAAAAAATATCAGATAATGATAATAATGATATAGATATTGAATAAGAAATCAAGGATTAACCTGAAAATTCTTATCCAGAAGAAACTTAACAATAATAATAATCAAGATTAAAATTATGGGCTTGTAATGCTAATGATTCTTATAAATAAATTAAGGGAAGAAATAATAATCATAAAAAGAGTTCCAAAAAAAGCCCAATTAAACCACCAAAGTCACCAAAAAAATAACATATAATTTATTATAATCAGATCTATTTATATAAGCCTAGAGAAAACAATAAGTAAAATACCTCTAAACTTTCTTATAATTCATCATGTAAGTAGATCAGTCCTAAAAGGTAAAGCAAATAGATTTCATTTATTCTTACAACTCCTAGTAAAAGAAATACAAGAGCACCACAATAATCAAATGAAGATGATGAAATTGAAATCATAAATTTAGCTCCAGAATTTTCTAAATTTATTTGATTAGAAATAGATTTTACAAATTTTTATATAATAAATTATCATTTTTTTTAAATCAAATCCTCTCATTTTTTTGATACCTACATAAACAATTATTCAAAAAGTTCTTTTGCATTTTCAACCTTTAATAGAGTTGAATGTTATTACATTTTTATATCCTGGGAAATGATTAATATCAATTATATAATATTCCCAATTCATCCCAATGATATCAAATCCAAAAAGATGTAATTTAAATTCTTTTGCTATTATTGATGATAATAATTCCATTTGCTTAAGTAATTAAGCCTCATTTGAACATTCATGAACTCCTTCATCAACTTATTTAAGACATTGTGAAACATTTTTAAACAAGTCTTTTTATGTATCAAAAATATAAAAACCCTATGTCCATTAATATCAAATTTACCTCTTCAAACTTAAAATTGTTTATTTCAATATTTGGAATTGATTTACGTTTCTGTACTATCATTTTATCTCCCAATTGATATATTTTGTATATAATGCTGTTATGGTTAATTATTTACTACAAGATTAATTATCCTCTAATCTACTAATAATCTGATACTTAAATTATTCTTGTTTAAACAATCCAATGAGCCCTTACTCATTTACCACTATCGCCATTATATGACAATTAACTGTTAATGCTCCTTATTTACTTTTTACGATTAATGGATATTTCAAATTAGACAAATCTTACGGTTAATCATTATTCTCAAAAACTATTTGTTAAGGAGTCATAATCTTTATGTGATGTTCTTGTATAAAATTTTTAAATTCTTGACTATCAAATATAGATTATAATTTGATATTTAGTTTGTCTCTCTAAATTAACGTATTTAAACATTCTATTGAGTCAATTACAGGTATTTAGGGATTTTCTTTAATGAATAGGTCATAATTTTATTAAAATAATTCAACTTCATTTTATTTCATGTTTATTTCTTTACTCTTATAGATGTCCATAAATCTATGAAATAATAAATCAATTTTTCTATATTTATTTAAGAATCTAAAATCAATAGGAAGGTAATTAAAATTACTGTTTGTAATTAATGTTTCAAATTGAATTAATTCATTAAACTTTTTAGGATAAAAATAATAGCCTATACAAAATGGATTTTCAGATTTTGAGAAAAAAGACATGACTTACTAAATGTGGGAAATATGAAATTTAGTTTTAGGATTCTGTTGATAATATTTAAGTTCTAATTTTTTTTTTTTTTCTAATTATTATGAGACACTAGAAAAATAATATAACTGATATTATTGATTGAGAGTGAATTATTCATAATTATGAGTAACAACAATAATCTCTTGATTTTAGAATGAAGTTTGTTTTAATTGTTAAAATGAGAGTTATTTTGAATCGATTCCTTAAAAATGTTTCTAAAATTCTTCTTAAAAAAATTGATTGGTATTAGGTTTAGTGTGACAGAAAATGAGTAATATTTGAAAATGTTGTTAAAGTAAGATGAAAGATTTTGAAAGAATAGAATTATATTTGTATAATCTTTTCTGTCTTAAATCATATAGTGTGTATCTAGAGTCAATAATTAAGAGAGGCTTGGAATTTTATTGCATTTTATTTATTTAATAATTTATATAAATTTATCTTGTTACTTAATTAATCATTTATTTCAGGATTCAAGAAATAATAATATTCGATATGAATTCCAAAGATTAATTATATTTAAGTAATATTGGCGAATTACAATAAAATAGTTCTAGCAAATGTAAAAGTGCATGAAAATTTTAAATATTTGAATGCACAATTACATAATTGGTTACTTAGAAAATCAAAAAGTTTGATGCAGATCTTGTTAAATGATCTTTGATAATAAAATATGTTTTAGTGAAATAGTAGAAAATCTATGCTGGATTTTTAAGTTTTTTTGTTTCATTTAAACAAGAGATTTCTTAAATGAATGGGTTTTCTTAATTTAGATATTTCTTAGGGATCTCAAAAAATTCAGGTTTAGATTGAATATGTTTGATTTTTTAAAGAAAATTATGAATACTATTGTTATGAATAATATTAAGCACATCTATTAAATGATTTATTAATGTGTCATCATAGATCTAATGTAGAGTATTGAATTACATGTTAGAGACATAAATTGAAATAATTTTATTTATCTTTGATATATTTATTGAAGCTATCTTCAGTTAGATCTTCACCAAAATCTCCTAAATATTCATTTAATGAAAAAATAAAGAAGTTCAAAAATAGATCTGAAGATATCTAGAATTTTGAGAGTCTCTATTTAATATGTTGAATATTATTTTAAAGATTTTTGATACTAATAAATTATGCAGTTGTCCATTCTTTAAATATAATAATGAAGTGAATAAATGGATGTCTTGTACTATTAAAAGCATCATTAATACAAGAAAAAACAACATAGAATTATTAAACTTAAGGATTTTAATCTTCAACGTATATACTATTTTCAATTTTAGATGATATAGATTGACTATCATTAATTTTATCTAAGTTTAATATATAGATTACATGAATTATAATTGGTTGATATAGTAAGATCTGATATTCCTGTGTTTAATAATTGGATATCTTGTCGAAGAAATTCATTGTTATTCCTATAAATATCATAATAAATTGAAATCAATTTACAAAAAGATTTAGCTTTATTAGATGAGTTCATCATATTGTTCATTTTTTATTTTCTAAGTTACTTTGAATAAGGAATATAAATACAAATGGCTTTGATTTTATTCCTAAATTTGTTTTACTCTTTGAAAGAGAATCGATTTAATGATAGAAGAAGAGGTGTAGACCATTCTTCAGAAATTCGAGATAATTTCTCCTTCATTATAGATGGCCAATCATCCTAATATAGAGTTTATGTATTACATTTACACCTAACCAAACTGTGGAGATTAATTTCTAATCATTTTTTTATGAATTACCCATAAATAATAAATATTTTAATTAATATCATCATTATTAAGAATGTAATTTACATTACATTAAAGATTAAGCACAATGTTAACAAAACAGTTCTAACATGTCTAAATCTATTGAATTTACTTTGGCATCACTATTAGATGATATATTTCCAATTCCTTTTACATTTACTACTTGAATGGCTCCAATTATTTTATGATTTTATGTTTTCAAAGGCATACAAATAATAGGCATATTTGTTTCAATGTCGATAGTTGGATTAAATATAGGACTTGTATAACAATTACTTACAGCCATCATTTATTATTCATCAATACATTTACCTACTATTCCTAATAGATTCTAAGTCTCAGTCATCTTACCTTCTTTATTTATATGATACAAATAATTATTCCAATATATTACTTTAGCATGATCAACATTCATTAATGATCTAAGACGTTCTTCAGATGAAAGTAATAGTTCTAACATATTATCTTGTTTTCCTTATAAAATGATACCTGTTTTTATAATATGTCTAAGTTTATTTTAAATCAACATTTAAGCATCATGATTCAATGCATTTTTAAGAACACTCTTACTAAATTCAGCCATAATTTAGAGTAATGCTTCATCATCCTTAGTAAAGAAACCATTAGTTTTATTTACACATTACAGTACTCCTACACATTTCTCTCCATCTAAAATAGGAGATACTAAAAGAGTTTTAGTTTTATAATTATTTTTTACATCTTATTATGTATTAAATCTTTAATCTCTATAAGCATCTTCAATATTCAAAATTGTGTGATTCTATGCCACAAAACCTGCTAATCCCTAACCTATTTATAATCTAATAGTTGTAGATGTTCCTTTAGCAACTCTAGTCCATAATTCTTTTTTAGCTTAATCTACTATGAAACACGAAGCTCTATCACATTCTAAACAATCAACACATTTATCGATGATATTTTATAATGCATCATCAAGTAAAACTGATGTATTCATTTGTAATGCTCCTGTTACGATCTTTTTCAATCTTAATACCAAAATAAATAATTGTTAATGATCTGACATTACTCTCTTTAACTTATCAAAAAGAAATGATAATTTTTATGCTGATATTGATTAAATTATTTCACTAAAGATTTCTTCAGAATCTAACAGTACTTTCATTAGTGAAACTGTTCCATCTTAATTATATTAAGCTGTTGCATCTTCATCAGCTATCATATTTAAATTTTAATATTACATAATTGGATATTTAAAATAGCATTAGTTCTAAAACAATCTTCTTATTATAAAATATCATAAAAATTAGATGATCCAGATATGTTCCTATCACTTTTGTATGTATCTCCTTCTTCTTGATGATATTTCATTAATGTAGGATTACGAAAAGTTTATCTTCTGAATAATTTAATTGATTATGAATTATCTTCAGGTATTTTATTTACCTTTTTCTCTAAAGGCATTAATGATTTATGATTCTTAATTTTTAAATTTGATTAACTTCCTTAATTTAATTATCTTTCATCTCTTAAGATGCTTAACTTTGCTTGATTAGCTTACATTAAATATTCATTAATATGAGTTAATCTATCAATTTCTTTTTATTATAGTTTAACTAAGTTTTGTAGTTTTCGTATTTAATCTTCTTTATTCTCTAAAACTGCTTCCAATTTATCTATTTCTTTTTATTAGTTTTTATAATTTTCAGTTAATTTCTTAGTAAAATCTTCTTATGCATCAAATTCTTTATTCTTTGGTGATGCCATTAATTAACTACGATCTGTTTTTATTTTATATTTTTTGTTATTTTCAACAGCATTTGATTCTTATAATTTATTCATTTATTTAATAAACACAATTAAGTCTAATTGAATTACAAAAAATCATAAATTTAATGAATTAAATAATTCTTTCTAATTTTAGACAATTAAAACCTAGTTTAGAAAGTGATTAACATTCTTTTTTGTAATAGTACAACTAACTCACAAATAATGGTTTTGTTAGAACATTATCATAATTTATAAAATTATAATTCACTATTTAAGAGGTTTCTTTTGTATTCCACTTTAATACCCTTTTCTTCCCAAGTTTCGTTCCATCTTTCTAAAACATAACCTAAAAATCTTTGAACATCTTCAATGCAAACTCTAGGTAAATATAGACTTAAAAAACAAGTAACAACTGAAAATGCGAATGCTAAAATAAAAGTGAAAAAACATGGCCAATATTTAACTATAACATCATTTACCTCATTAATAAAGATTTCAAAATCATCTTTTGTTATAAATGGTTCCAATTCTTTTGGATATTCATTTGAATATGATTTTGATGGACCAATAAAATAATGGACTCCACTTGATTTAATACTAGTTATCAATATTAATGGATGTTATTTTCTTCGAATACTCTCTATCTTAGCTAATTCAAATGCATTTGCTCTTGGATCAAATGGATATCTTGAATCTGTTTATAAGTCACAAGCTTCGTAACTCATTATTAATTACAAAAAATAAATAATGAAAAAGCATCCTTCTGAAAATATATTAGATTATTGTGTATTTTATAAGGATAGATAACTTCCACCATTACATAAAACTGAAGCTGTTAAACGAGCCTTAATTATAGATTCATTAACAAATAATGAACATCCTCTTAATTAGTTAATTCAATAAAAATAAACATTTGTACCTTTTATCAATGAAAGAGATAATTTGGGTAGATTAATATCAAGTGAATCTTATCATAGAAAAAGAAAAAGTGATGCATCCAGTATCTTTAATTCTCCAAAAAGTAGTCATCACTTTCTAACTAAGAACTCAATTTCTAATACAAGTAGTTTGTGTGAAAATTAACTACCAGCTACAAGGCTAAAATTAAAGAATCTTTTAGGATGTACTCCTGAAAATACAGAATTAATTTAATCTACTTTATTTGCTAGTTAAAGCGAATTTAAATAATCATTTTAGTTCAATTCTAAACATAATTAAGTCTCTCTAAAAATGCATAAGAAAAATAATAGTCTATAAAATAAACTTCCTTAATTTATTAAAGAATCAAAGATACCTGACATTAAATTGATCTAATTACCAACTACACCATAAGCTACTCGGTTTTATTAAAGCAATTTTGTTATTGAAATGTTTAATTTAAATAAGTATAAGTCTTTAAAATAATAAAAGAATACCAGAATATAAAATGTAATATGTTATATTAATGGAAACTATGAGTAAATTTTAAATTGATTTTTTAAAGAATTTAACTGCAAATGAAAGACGAAGAACATTCGTTAAATTAGACAAAAATCGAAGATTTAAATTGAGTTTATTATTACTAATTTCTAAGCCTCATACCTAGTATAGAATGTTATAATGATTTGTATATAATTTATATATGATAATAGTTTAATTGTTATTTAGTGTAGCATGTATTCATTTTGTTTTAGCAAAATATACAATATTTTTAGATACAAAGTAAGTATAGGAAAGTACATTCTTAATTGATATAAATTCAACCAAACTAGAAACAAACAAAACATTGGTATTACAAAACTTTTATAATTATTAATATGTTGGACAAATCCGAGTTCTTTCATAAGACTCAATATTAAAGTAAATGTTATACTATGATGAGATTTAATGTTATATTTGATACAGGTTCATCATAAATGTGGTTACCAAGTGTGAATTGTTAAAGATGTAATAAAAATTAAATTGGAATTGTATGTGAATAACCAACATGTATTCAATCTTAAGAATAAGCTTCAATTACTTACCATGTTGGAGCTTTGATAGGAGTTAAATGTTTAGGTATGTTCTCAATAAATGAGTATTTTGATGAATCTTAATTTATTTTAGTTGATGAAGTAATTGGAATGGAAGGAGCAATATATGATGGAGTAGTAGGATTGTAATAACAATCTAATCATTCATTTATAGAGTGGCCTATCAGTTTTTATTATAATTTTGAAAACTCTAATCGTTAATCATCAATTACATTTGGAGGTTATGATGATAGTTTATTTAATAAGGAAATAAGATATGTTAAATCTGATGAATAATGGATCATTTACTCGTAATCAATAGATATTAATGGAATTTTAGGAGTTAATCATTTTGTAATGATTGATTCTGGAAGTTCATTATTGATATTCCCTCAAAATATTTTAGTGAATTTACAAAATGTTTTTAAAAACTGTATATGGACAGAAATAATTAAATGTTCATGTCCAACAAATGATATTTATTAATTCCCTACTATAAAAGTTCTTTTAGATTAATAAGAATTTTCATTAGAACCATAATTCTATATTCATACTAACAATCATGAACCTATTTGTTATATTTTGATATCAAATATTAGATCACATAATGATCAATTAATGATTTTAGGTAGTCCATTTATGAGAAAATATTATACTATATTTGATAAATTAAATAGTTAAATTGGTTTAGTAGAATCTATATAATATTAAGAATCAAATTCAAAGAATCTACTTAAGAACTTTTTTACTTTAATTGGTTGTACAATTATTGCCATAGGAATCATTAAGATTGTCAATTATATTATGGAATATGAATTAAAAAAATAAAATAATTAGAAATCATAAATGGTATGAATGTATCAAGATTAATATTATTATTAATTCAAAATTAATATTCTTAAAATACTTAATAATATATAAGAAATATGATAAATACAAAAATTTTTAAAAAGAATCAACAACAGCTTTTTTTATCATTTTTCTCTTCTTAATTTTATTTCCCATTTAAAGTAATATTATAATAAGGAGATTAATTATTTTAAAGTTTACTTTTTTTTTTATTTTTTCCATTTAAATTTACTTTAATTCCTAACATCTATTATAATTAAACTAAACGTTACTTAATCATCTAAATTAATTTATTTTGTTTCGATTTTTCTTAAAATTTTAATAGCCACACTTTCAAAGACAACATCGACATTTTAACCAGTTTTAGCTGAAGCTTCATAAAAATCTAGTTTTTCTTATTATGCATATTCTTAAACTTCTTATATTGTTAAATCTTTATTTGGTAAATCTGATTTATTGCCAACAAGTACTAATTAAATTTTATCACAAGAATAAGTTTTAATCTCTTTTAACCATTTTTTTATATCTTCAAATGTTGATCTTCTACTAAAATCAAATACTAATAATCCTCCAATTGCTCCTCTATAATATGATCTTGTAATTGATTTAAATGAATCTTAACCAGCCTATTTAATTATTGTTTATATATTTACAGTATCCCAAATTTAAAGTTTTATCAATTAATCATTTAATTTTATTGTTTTATAACCAAATTCAACACCAACTGTGCTCTCTGTATGATCACTAAATTTATTTTCTGTGAATTGTAACAATAAACAAGATTTACCTACATCTTTTATATTGTTATTCATTCAATTACTTGTATCACCAACTACAATGTACTTAAACATATAATTATAATCATTGCTCATTTAATTAAATAAAAAATAAACTATTCTAAATTTTATTATCTATACTATTAATATTATTATATATATATTTTTTATTTTACATACTTCTAATAATCTTTAAGATATTAATTTATTTATTAAATCAAAATTATTCTAAATAATTTAATTCATCTTCTATTTATTGAATTCTTCTTTATTAAGCTTATGTCCTATTTTAACTAGGGATTTATCTTAATTCATTTTTTAATTACATTTTCCTTAGATTTCTTTAATTTTCTTCATTATTTTAACTAATCTAGAATTATTAATATTACTTTTAATTATTATTAGTAGGGTATTATTATTATAAGAATTAACTTTAATTAATAGATGCTTACTACATTGATGGATTATTAGTAAAAGATTACATTGAAAATTATTTTAATTAAAAGTTTTCTCTTTGTAGTTCTTAAATCATTCCTTAAAATTAAATTAACCTAGTTTATGCTTCCTATTAATTTAATTTTTTATATTGATACTTTTAACTCTATTTCTAGTTTGTTTTTTTATTGTTAAATTACAACTAATTATTCTCTATAAATATATATTAAATTCATAATTACTTAATTTAAAGTGATTCCATTACTATATCAGGATTAGAATTCTAATTAAAAATAACTTTCAATTTCTTTAACTCATCTAAGGTTTTTTAATGTTGAGTTTATAAATTTAAAATATTTGAATTTTCCTATTGATGAGATTATTATTATTGAGAATGTTATTTTTCAATCATTTAAATTTATTGTCTTAACTGGGTATTTTCTTGATTTTTTTTCTATTATATTGTTTATAATACTTAAAGTTCAGAATCTTTTTCAATGATAATATTTTTTAAATTATTAATGGTTTAATCTTAAAATGCTATAATTTACATTTGTAATGCATAATTAGGATCATCTGTTTGATTGTTATTTTAAGGTATGTTATTATTTTTCTTATCACTCATTATCTACAATATTATTGGCCAATTCAATAATAAATAAGATTATAATCTATACAAATATTTGCCGCTTTTAGGTATTATTTAAATTATATAATCAAGATAAGTTCAATGGCAAAAGGAAAGTAAGTAAAATAAGAACAAGTTAAATAAATTGAAGTTGTTGATAAGAAAGTAAAAAAGGGAAAAAAAACAAAAGTAAATGATGAACCAGTTGATTAACCAGTTTCACCACCTTAATCTCCTGTTAAGAAAGGAAAAAAATAATAATAAGAAAAAAAGGTAAAAGCTACAAAAGAAAGATTTAGTAATAATTAATTTGAAACATAGATAAACTTTATTATCCTGAAGTTCCTAATCAATAATTTCCAAATTAATTATAAGAAAATGTGATTAATGTAATTGCTTCATTTGGAACATCTGTGCCATTAACTGATATTACAAATAACCTTAGTTTATTCTATACAAATTCTATTGAAGAATAAACAGTTCATAATTTTTTAGCATAAGCAGAAGAAAATGGTATTATCTATGAAAGATCTGGTTAATATCATGTTTCATAAGAATTAATTCCACCTTAAGTATTATAATTCTTAATATTTAGCCTCAAACAAAATAGGTTGTATCTTAAAGCATTGAATAAGAAGTACTCTAATAATAATTGATTGAATCTGCAGTTAAATAATAATAATTAGATCATGATTAAATTGATTTTGAAGATTAAATTTAAAATTAAGTTAGTGAAAAAAAAGATTGTATTTATATTTATTAATCAAAGAAGTCCTTAATGATAACGATGAGAATCCCAATTCATTTTGATTAATTATTATTCAATATTAATAATCTTTTTAAATAATTGTATATTCTATTATTATATCATAATCATATTCATTATTATTGTATTATTTTAATATAATATTCTTTTTATTTTTCATTTTCATTTATGTCCTGTAAAAATAATAATTAATTAGAATAATATTCTATTGGATAAAAAGTGTCTAATCTCAAGAATTATTTAATAAAACTATACAATCTAAAATTATTCATTAAAAAAAGAATACTTCAAAAGTTCTATTGAATTTTAATTAATTGGTGTTTAAAACCATTCTTCTGAGTAAAATAATTTAAAGTAATATTAATAAATGTCAAATTCTTTTTGATTAGGTAATTCAATTTATTCAATAAATCTTTAAAATTTTATGTAATCAGGCATATCCCCCTTTATTTCTGTTTTTATGTATTCAAATTCATTCATAAATTTCTATATTTAAAAACAATAATACTGATTTCCATTTCAATAATAATTTCATTCTTTTTTCTAATTCCTCTTTAAGAAATTTTGATTATCTTGTTTGAGTTGTCTTAAATTAGTAAATCTATTCTTTGTAATCGTTTTCTGTTTCAAATATTTTATAAAATTAATTAGAGATTCCAGCATAATCACTTTCTGGGGCTATAAAATTATACCCCGATTATAATTGATAATAACCATATTGAGCGACACAAATTTTTAAAACTCTTATGTATAACTAATTTTGCTAATTACCAAACCATTTGTGTTTAAATAATTCTTGAAGCCATCTCATTAGACCATTTACCAATTTATCTCTTAATAAAATGATTTACAATAAATTTTCTGCATTAAATCCTGTTTATTATATATCAATCAGATTAACACCCTCTATGTTTTCTTAATTTTAATTCATATCAATAAAAATTTATAAGTCAAATTAAACAATTCGAAATGTTTTTCTACTAAATTCTTTATTAGATTTATTCATTATTCTTCTCTATTAACTACAACAACTTTCTAATCTTCTCTTTTGCATTTATAAAACTAATTATTTTTAGTAATCTTATTTTTAAATTAGTATTATAGTAATTTAACTAACTTAAATTTTTTATTAGATTGATTTCAATTCAGTATTGTAATCAAGAACCTAATTTTGATCAAATTTTATTCGATTACATTATGTTCAAATTTGTGAATTGAAATTTAATTAAATCTGAAAAAGCAATAATACATTAAAAATAGCCAATATTGTAAGAGCTTTCAGACTTGTTATATTTAAAAGATCTATTAATTATAAAGATTAGATTTGAAATTTCAAAATTAAATTAAATTTGAAAAAGTTAAATTTATCTTTTTTAATGAAAATCTTCAAATGTAAATTATTTGACATTCTTGCTCTTACCTAATAACCTATGTCAAATTCGAGTTTGTGAAAATCTTAAGTTTATTAAAGATTTAAAAATCTAAGAATAAAATGTTACATCAAAGTATTTAGCACTTAAAAATTATTAAATAATTCTCCAAAAAAGCAAATAACAAAATCGAATAATAAGGAAATTTAATACTATTATACAATAAAGACTTTTATTCAATGTATAAACTAGCTAAAATAGATATCCTCTAGTTTATTATCTTTTAGACTAAAACGAAAGATGAAAGAATAGATTATTAAATTTAAGTCTTGATGTGAATTAGTCAAAGAAAAATTAAAATAAGTTTTTTAAAATTAAATTATAATATTATATTATTTTTTGAAAATCACTAAAAATATCAATTTAAAAATGAATATGAAAAAAATAATAGAAAATTATTAACAAGTTTTATTAAAGATGTTCTATTTTAAATTAATTTCTTGAATTAAATAGCATGGATATGCAAAAATTTATAAATTAATTATAATTAATAATTTTATCATGGATTTAAGAACTCCAGAGAAAATTCAAAAATAGTTAATACTAACATAAGCACCAAAGAAAAGAAAGAATTGCTCATATAAATATAATCATTCGGAATTAAATACTATTAAGAGACAATTATTTTTTTCTAATGATGAATAAGAATAAGAAAGAAATAATGTAGAATTTTCTTTTTGAGATATGTTGTTTATTAATTTTTTTTTTTCAAAGTCAATTGTCATTCTTCAAATTTTAAGGGTCTCTTCTTTATTAAAAAATAGAAGAAAAAACTAAAGTGGATTGCTTTAAAAAAATTTAAAAACTAAAGGAAAATAGAATTATAATTTTTAATGAGAAGAAAATAAATTTATAACAATATGATTAGAGTTTAGTTTTGTTATAAGGATAAAGAAAATAAGAAAATTTACGGATTATTATAAATTTGATAAGAAGTGTCAAAATGTTTTAGGAATATTTTTGATCACAGTTTAAAGTTACTTAATAAAAACAGGTTTAATAATGATATCGAGCATACCAAGAGTTTTACATTATGTTTCTGTTTCATAATCATCATGAGCAGTACATGCTATGATAGGGATTTTCTTAATTTAATTAGATTTCATTAAATCAATTAATATAGATGTAGCTCTAAATGATATTTATTAATTACTTAAATCCATTTAAAATGGGCATATCTAAATCCATTAATATAAATTTAATTTTTAAATGATTTTCTTATATTTTATTGATACATTCTCTTCCATTATATGCATGTATAAAATTTGTATATCCAATTCTTTTTAACATCATTATAAGTGCATCATGATTAAAGGGTTCATCATCAACAATCATTATTTATTAATCTTTATCAACTATTAATTCTTAATTAGAATCTACTCCAGGATCTTTAAAACTAAATTGTCTTAGAAATGAATTCACATCAAAAATAGATGAAGATCTTTTATTATACATTTATGAATGTTTGCTTTAGACTTATAATGAAGGTTATTAAGTAATTGTTTATTTTACATTCTTTACATGTTTTAATTATTCTATTTTTATTTCTTACCTTTTTGGTTCAATTTCTATCTACTCATTTTCCTCTTATATTTCATCAACATGATCTTATTAATTTATTAAAACATTTATTTCTGATCTATCTGAACTTAAACTACCAAACCCTATTTCTGATATACCTTTATTGATATTCAATTCTTATAATATAGAAAACCTAAATTCATTCTCTATTTATTTATTAATTTCTAAATAACCCTTATTACCATTCAATAAATGAATTAATTTATTAGTTACAAATAAAGTTGTTCCTAATTTATAAATCCAACAACGCTTTATTGAATGTGATGGATTTAAATGATATTAAAATTATAAATTATAATCTGCCATCATTTCTCTTGTCATTCCTATTCCTGAATCTTTTATTGCAAAATTTACAGTTCCTTAAAATAATTCAACTGTTAAATAAATTATTCCATTCTAATTTGAATGTCTGTAAGCATTATTTAATAAATTATATAATATTCTTTCTAATTTCAAAGAGTCAGTGTATAAAAAAACGATTCTACTAATATTCTATATTCATACCCTTTATAATCTTTGTACTGAACATTTTCAATTAAAATACGCAATTAAATTTACTTAGCCTTGCATTATTCTCTAATCAAATCTCTTGCATTTTAAATTATTTAATTTAATGTTACACGCTAAGGTTAAAATGTCAGAGAATCTAAATTAACATAATCTAAGAAATCTAAAATCCCATACAATTAACATTTCTATTAAATATATATTTGAGATAGTATCAATTTTTAGTATGGTAACACATTTAAATCAGTAAGCATTGATGTTATTTTAGCTAATGCTTAATTTAATGGAGTTTTCAATTTATGAGAAAAGATTTAAGATAAATGTTATCGAAATCTTCTTTTAGATCCTTTTAATTTAAAATATAATAGACTATCAAGTCTTGTGAAATTTAATATATAATCTTAGATTTTATTTCTTGTTATTTATACTCTATAAATTTCTTTATAATTTTTCTCTGTTGTTATATATAGAATATAAAATAAATTCTAATTTTCTTTATCATAAACTTATAATAATTCTTCAGTAGAATAACAAAAATAAGTTTTCTTCCATTCAGGATAGAATATATCTTTTAAACTTGGAATTGAATCTTATGCTTAGTAAATTTGGTAGTGAAATTCATTTTAAGTGCTTTGATTTATTGATAATGTATTTCTTTCTTTATTTTGACGGTTTACATCTGATATATTTGATTTTTAGCATTTTCGTTTTATTTCTTAATGATTAATATTAAATCGTCTTTGAAACTCATTTGAATTTGGGTTATGTGCAATTTTATAATTTTTGTATTACAAATAGACATCAAATAAAAAGAGTAAAACTAATTCTACAATAGTTTATTCATATGATTTTTAATGAACACTATTAAAATGACTTATACAAAAAATTAACATTGAAATAAGTGCGAATTAATTAAGGATTAGTATGTCTTTTTTTAGGTTGTATACATATATTATAATCCAAAAATCTGTATAACCAAACATAGATAATAAAGTAGCCAATAGAAATAGCATTAAAACTACTTTTGAATGAAAAATAAAACAGTCTAATTTTATAGTGATTAAGTGTACTTAACATAAAATATAAAGAATATACCTATTATCAATGAAACTTCAATGAAATTCAAAATTAACAAATTATATTTCTGTTCAATAATTGAAAATGGAATTTAAATTAATTGTAACAGAAAAATGAGCACCACATCATGTTCGATTATGTTATACATGTTAGTAATGTAAATATTAATAATATTTAAATCAAATTTGTAATTAAGAAGTAAGACAGAGCATTGATCGTTTTCTAACATCATCAGAATTAGTTATTTATTAGAATGCTTCTCTTAGAGTTTTTCCAAATACTGGTTTCACAACTACACATAACATTCCTGCCTATATACATTTATCCATAGTTTCTTTATCATCATGAGCAGTACAACCAATTATTGGAATGTAAACTAGTTTTTAATCCATCATCAATTCTACTAAAACTTTTGTAGCCTTTTATATTATCAAATATGTATATATACTTCTATTCCTCCCATGATAGGCATATCTAAATCCATTATAATTATACTAATTTCATCTTCTTTTTCCTTAGTTATCTCAATTGCCTATTATCCATTATAAGCTTTTAAGAATTAATTGTATCCCATATTCTTCATCATTAAAATTAATATATCATGATTAAATGGTTCATCATCAACTATCAATATTTATTTATCATAATCTATTAATCCTTTATTAGTAAAAGAGGATTGAACCCTTTTTATAGTTCTAGGAGTCTTATTTTATTTTGGTTAATTTATTCGATTATTAATAGGAGTATTTGCAATTGGTTCATTTTCCACTTTTATAGAGTTTTATAACATTTAAGATTCACCTTATAAAAACATAGATTAATTCGTTCTATTTTTTACATTCTTGTTGCTTTTTTATTTAAGCATAAAACCAATTGTAAACTATTCTTAAGATCCATCTGTTGTTTTATTTTCTTTGATAATTAATTTGAATTTGAATTCTGTTCCATTAACTGATGATGAAATTTCTAGATGTTATTCATAATCATTTAATATATTAATTAAATGATTAGTAATTTCTAAAGATAATTTTATTTCCTTTTTTAATGCTATTTATTTTTTTTTATATTAAAATTCTTCTTTTTATTGAATCCATTTATTTAAATTTGATAATTCTTCATTTGTAAATAAATATTCATTACCATTAACAATAAATATTAATTCAGAATTTTTCTTGTCAATAAATAAATTTAAATTAATTTAACCATTTTATGGAGTATATCTATATGTTAAATTAAGTAAATTATATAGAATTCTTTCTAATTTCAATAAATCAGATTAAATGTAAAATCTATAAAATGCATATTTCTAAAATATACTTATCAATATTTTTTAAAGGTATATGCTCTACAAATACTTAGAAAAGTATCTTTTTATGTTAACATTAAGATTCTATCAATTCATTTAGTGTGTATAAGAATGATTTCATATTGATTTTACAATATTAGGCTCTAGTTTAATCACATTATGGATTGAGAAATTCCAAAAGGTCTGATATTTAAAAATATTACAATTTAGAATTGATATATGCAGGTTTAATATAATTTTATTTTATGTTATTATCCATCTCTGTATAATTATAAGCAGATGATAAAAAACCTAAAGATGCATTTAATGGTGTTTTTAATTTATGAGCAAATATATCATAAAAATATTTCTTAAATTTATTGAACTTCCAAATCATTTATTTCTCAACAAAATTATCAATTCTAATTAATGCAATAATTATTAAATCTTTTTTTCCTAATTCTTTGTAAAATACTTTATATTTAGTTTTAATTTTCTTAATTTAATCAGTTTAAACAGCAACATAATGATAACACATTTAAGAATCTAAATTATCTAGATTTTATATATGTTCTATAAAAGTCTAATAATCATTAAATACTAAGTTTGGTTTCCAACCACATTAATTTATTGGAGTATGAGCTATTTCTTTATCTTAATATGCCTTAATTTGAAAATTCTAATGATTATCAGATTGATTTGTATTCAATTAGAAGTATGTATTATTTTAATTAGGGAGAGTTCTCGAAATATCATTAAAATTTTGATCAAATATTTTAAAAACAATTAATTTCTTAATTTCTTAAATAATTAAATTTTCTCCAATGTCAATTTTTGAATTCAGTTCATTCTAATAGAAAATTTGATAAAGGAAAATAACAATAAAATAATTAAGCTATTAAAAATAAGCATAATTGAACATACCATCATATTAGATAGAATATAATATAATATTGATAGAGAATTAAGTAAATGAAAAGTATTAAAGTATTTTATTTTGTTTTTCTTATTTGAATATTTGTAAAAGATAAATTAAAAACCATAATGACTTAATTCCATAATAGTATATTTATAGTGCATTATAAAAGAACAAATTAAATAAGAAAAGCTTTTCACATATTTTGAACTTAAACTTGAGAAAGAAAAGCGCTTTTAAATAATAGATCAAATTTACTTATGCAAAAGAATAAAATCAAAGAATTGCAAACAATATTAGGTATTTCTTTGATTAATATACCGTTGACTATATCTAAAATAACAATAGCCCCAAAAACGATTTAAAATTATTGCGTTCCTTCGATCATCTAATATTAATAATAATTAGAAATAAACAATTTAATAGCATCAGAAATAAGAAAAGAATAAAAATTAAATATCATTTTATACTTGACGATATAACTTTGGATCCAGCTAAAAGATTTGATGTTCTGAACTTAATTTCATTTACTTTCATAAATGCTTCTTATAAACTTCTTAAAAATACTGGTTTTGCAATAACACATAGCATACCTGCTTCAATACATTCTTATTAGGTTTTAATATCATCATGAGCAGTACAAGCAACAATTGGTATATAGTTAATTTCATTTTATTAAATTAATTCAATCAAAATTTTAGTTGCCTTAAAAATATAATGAATTTTTACTCTTATTCCTCCCATTATTGGCATATCTAAATCCATAAAAATTATATTTATTTAAGAATGATGCTTTTCCACTAATTCTATACATTATTAACCATTATATCCACTTATAAAATTTTTGAACCCAAGACTTTTTAACATTAATTTTAATGTATCATGATTAAATGGTTCATCATCTATTAACATTATAGTTTAATTAAAATCTTATCTAAAATCTATTGAATCTGCAATTCTTTTCATGTTTAGAGATTTTTCAAATGCTAAAGAATAAGTCAAAGATTTTTCTAATATTTCTTTCTAATATATATTCTTTTAATATTATATTATGCTTTTTTAAGCTTCTTATGCTTTTTAAACTTGAATTTATGATGATTATAATTGATTTTAAGTATTCAAAAAAAATGGTTTTTTTGCACAAGGCTCTTAATCAATTGATTATCCCTCAATCATTTTTTCTCGACTAATTTTACATATAAATAATACCTAATCTAATGTTAACTACGATTATAATTAATAAAATGATAACTATTTACTGGAAATTTTGTTGTTAAAGTATTTCTAGTTTGATAATTCTAATTAAATATTTATAAATCCATTGTCTATTCAAAACTTCCTTATTAACAATTTATATTAATAAAGAAATTATAACTAGCACCTTCTTCAATGTTATTTCTAACTTAAAGTGAACATTACATATCACTTAGGAAAAATATCAATTTATTTGTGATTTGTAATGTTAAACTAAATTTGAACTTTTATTACTTTGCTATTGAGTATCTAAATCTAGAAATAGATTAATTTTATTATTATGCATATAAATTAATTAAATCTATTTATTCTTATGTGAATCCAAAATTATTGTCATTTATCTTAAATTATACTTAATTCAATTCAGAATCTATTTCAATATTAAGACAAATCTTTCCATGTATTTACGTGTGTCTATACGACTTATTTAATAAATTAAAAAGAATTCTTTCCAATCTCTGTTGATCTGTTTATAAATATATATGTCTATAAATAACATCAGTAATTACTTCTCCATAATATTAAATGGTTTAGCATTTATTGTAAATTCTATTTATATATGTTTTGCTCTGCATTGCTATTCTATTAAATCATAAATTAAACTTAGGGTTTTATGCAAGTTAACTTTTTTAATTTGAAATTGAAGTAAATCTTCTTAATTTACGTATTCTAAAATATCTTGAAATTAATAATATTAAATCTTAGAGTTAATAAAAGCAGGTTTTAAAAAGTTTTGCAATATTTGTTCATCTACAATAAGATTTTCTTATATAACAGTTTACAAAATTCCAAGAGTTGCGTTTAAAGGAGTTTTTAGTTTATGTTTAAATATTTTGGATAAACAAAGTTTAAATTTATTTATAATCTTGTTCTTTTTATAAAATAAATTATCTTCTTAAGGAATCATTCCAATCAAATTATAGTTTTTTCCTAAAGTCTTAAATTATTATACATAAATTCTCCATTTTTACTTTTATTTTGTTGAAATATCTAATTCAGAAACAAAAATGATTTTATTCTACATTTCTTTGGATTCTTTTTAAAAAATCTCCAGGAAACCGCTAAAACTATCAAATACTAATGGTTTTGAATTAAAAATATGAGATCCTTAATCATTATAATTATTAGAGTAGCACTTAATTTTAAATTCCTTTTTCACTTCCTATTATAATTATTAATTTTCTAATCGATATGAAAATAGGGAAGCCCCAGATAGATTTGTAATGTCTGATTGATTGAATTTATATTTATCGATATCAATAAGATTTTCATCATAAATAAAATATTTTATTTTAAGAAATATCGACTTTATAAGTTGCTTTTAAGCAATCTTTTTTTCAGTCGACAAATTACATCGATTATATATTAAAAGTCCCATAAAAAATACTTATTCTAATAAGGATTGCAAATAATATATTGGACAAATTGGTTAAATTTAAGAAGATGTTGTTGTGATTGTTATTAATAAAATAATGAATTGTATAAATGGCTTATTTGGAGCAACAGCTAATAGGCTAAACCAAATATAAGGAACACCCTTTAACACAAGTTAATATAAACAATAATATAATTTAACTGCCATTTCAAGTAATTTTGGTTTCTTTTAATATTTGTGTTTATAAAATACAATGACTTAAATATGTTTGAATAATATTACATATAATAATTCCAAGAAGAGAGGAATTTAGTACAATAGGCTAAATTTACTAATTTGCCACACCAAAAGCTAAATCAAGCATAGAGAGACATATCATTGTAGGGTTTCTATTAAACTTTGTTACAAAGCTCATAATAAATTAATAATAAATTAAAACATTAACACATTTAAATAAATAATCTATTTGTAGAATCAAAGAAGATTTTGTAGAAATTTCTTAAATATGATAAGGTAAAAATTAGATAATGAACTGTTTTAAAAACAATAAACAAGAATATAAGAGAGAGATTAAAGACAAGAAGAGAAAACTTGCTATATTAATTTTTGAAAAAAGTTATAAAATATAAAATGAATGAATAAATGCAATGTAATAAATTCCATAATTATATAATTTTGATGATTAGGTTTTTGAGTAAAAATAAATAAGGAGTTGCTTCATAAAAACTGGTAATTATCTTTTTTAAAAATAAAGATAATTCTCTAACAAAAGTAACAGGATTAATTGAATAGAATGTATTATAAATAATTCATAAAAATAAGATTGATTGGAAGGTACATGTTAATTAATCATAAGCTTGTTCAACTTGTCATTTGATACCTGAAGAAGAAGATTTATTATATTAGGGTTATGGGTCGACAGAAACATCTAGATTAGGATGTAAAGAATAGATAAATGAAAAGATTTGAGAATGTTGTGATACAATTACCAAATCCAAAAAGGAATTTCTGAATAGATGGTCATAAATCAAAGTCTCATTGATTTAATTAAATTATGAATAAATATATTCTTAAAATAGGTGGATTGGAATAAAAATAATAGTTTATTTAGATTAAAATATAAATATCTATTTGACTTGAATATTTATGTATAATATTATAAAATAAATAATGATATAATAGTTGAAATATAATGTGAAAACAATTAAAATAAAAGATTTAGGTATTTGTATGATTAATTAAATATGTAACGAATTGATATTGAATAATGTATGATAATTAATAATCATTCTAATTCTTCTAAATAATCTTTAACTTAGGAAGGTGGTAAGATTCTGAAAACATGATCATCTCTAATAACACCTACTTCAATATTAGTAGGTGTAATTTAACCTTAAATATAAATAATATAAAATACCTTCAAATCCTTCTTTTAATGTTAATAATGCTGTGTTAATAGCATCTTCAATTTCCATATCTACATTATATCTCTTTTCTAGAAATGCCTTAGCATTCTTTGCTTATTTTCCTATAGCTGTTGCCTTCCAACTATAATAAGCACCACTTGGATCTAATTACACCAAATGTGGACCTTCTTCATCATATCCAGCTATCAATATTGATACACCAAATGGTCTTATTCCACCTCTCTATGTTGCTACTTATACATCCTAAATCTATTCTATATTTCTACTTCTGCTAATTCTCTACTTAATGTTTATACAAACATCTCTTCTTAATATTTCAAATCATATTTCTTTACTAACTTTCTTGCTTATTAAGACAACACTCTAAAATCTGGTCCTAATCCAGCATATGTTGCTGCTATATTATCACTCATCAATGATATCTTCTACACACTTTATTCTTCTATTAATATTGATGTTTATTTCTTTTCCACTACCAATACTACACCATTCTTTGCCTTTATTCCTATTGCTGTATCTCCCTTTGCAACAGCATTCAATGCATATTCTATCTGTAATAACTTACCTTTGCTACTAAATGTTGTCAAAGCGAAATCTGTCATACTGGGGTTTTTAATTATTTAATTTTTAATTCATTATCATCATTATTTATTCATAAATTTCATTCTTTATTTCTATAGTGCCTTTATCTAAACTCTGTATAATCAGCTTCTATTTATTTTTTAGTATTGATAAATTATCATTACTTAAATAACTATTTATATACACTTATTATTAATTTTAACTCATTACAAATCATAATTTTAACTAATCATGATCTCAAACTTATGTAAGAACTTCTACTTTTTCAAATTTTTCAACTCTTCACTCTAATACATTTTTTTAAAAATATTAAATTTATTCTAAGAAATCTTATTCATTCTATTTACATAAAATTTGTTAAATTTCATTACTAATCATTCTATTTAAATATAACTAAATAAAAGGGAATGTATTATTTTCTATCTTCCTATAATAATTTAGCCCATGATTAGTTTTGTTGATTATCTCAATTATTTATTTATATCTACATTTTAAACTAAATTATTTTGAAGATTTCTCTCTTTTTCTTATTTGATAATTCTATTATTTTTTGACTTCTATTACTTATTTACAACTATTATTTTCTATTATTAAATTAATAGTTCCTTTTCCAATCATTCCTACTATTATCTTTATTTGAATAAAAGAATTCTACTTTCTTAATATTATACTTATAGTTGTTACTCTTATAATTGATATAACAATTAAAAAGAGATGGGGCATTTTCAATATTTTGTACTTATAATTAAGGTGGATATATTTATTCATTTAGAATAAGATTATTAAGAGAATCTGTAAAAGTTAATTCTTATCTCTAAACTGTTTCAGTTAGAAATATTTTAACTCTATTAATAATTACAGATCTTTTTTTATAATCCTCGTAAACTAAAGTTTGAATAAATTGTTTTAATTATTCTGAATAATCATTAGAAATTAGGAATTAGGAATTGATTTAAATTTCCAATTTTTAAAGTAAGGAAAATAGGAGTTTCTCATCAAATAGTGGTTCTAAAGAACAATCAAATAGTGGTTCTAAAGAACATAGTACATATAGATATAAAATTGTATCCTAATGACTATATATCACTCATAAATATTTAAGGTTTTCCTTTTATGATTTCAGGACTTTTCTAATATCTTATTTCTATTGATATATTGTTCAAATGATATCTTGAAAATTCTTTCATTTCTAAAATCTCCTAATTTAACTTATCCTTCCTTTGTAATCTAAATTTGAATTTCAATTAAATATATTCCTTAAGCTTCTTATATTTTTTAAGTTAAACCTCCACCTAAATGTAAAATATTATAATTACCATCAATATATTCCATAACAGTCTGTAATATCCTTTATTTTTTTTGATAAATTTCTTTAAACTTCGAAAAATTTCGATGGGATAGAGATTCAAATATTGTAGCCATTCTCAAATTTTCATCTTTCTCTTAAGGAGGAATTAAAGTTAAATTCATCTATTTGATGCCTCACAAAGGCCTATTATTTTAAATGAATTATCTAATTATTTTAAAGACATTCAACTAAAAATGAATCAGTATTATCAATTAAATGATTAATAATTAAAAAAAAGAAAGGATCTTTCTAATCTTAAACTTGAACAAATTCTAAACTAAATATCTTAATCATTAATTATCATTATAGAATAATAATTAGAAGAGTTGCTGTAGTTTATAAATTATACTTAATATAATTTAACTATCTGTTGATACCTAAACTAATTTATGAATATTCATTAAATTAAGATTTTATCAATATCATAAACTTCTAACACAACATAATTCTAATTATTTCATAATTTTTCTTAGATTTCCATTTATTTATTTATTTAATTACATAAAGAATATTGTTGTCTATCAATCTAATAAAGTGTCTGCAGTTCTAATTCTTTCTAGTATTTTTTTCTGACCATCCCTTTAACTTTATAAATTATATCCTTTTTTAATTTTTATGTCTTTTTTTAAATCTATATTTTTCTTTTTTAGTTTCTCATCATTCCATTATTTTCTCATCCAAATATTTCAATTAATTAATTAATTTAATTTGATTTTTATGAAACCTAGTAAATCACTTTTTAATGATTTAGAACTGCCATTGTGGCAACTTGATGAAAATCTTATTTTCAAATACAAACATTAAGCTTAATCCTTATCATTGAATCCTATTTTAAAAAGTATATTGAACAAACCACCAGATGAAAGAACTTACGAAGAAATCATTTTTATCAATGAATATTTAATTGGATTCTCTTACTTTCAAACTATTAAAAATTAGCATGGACAAGAATGCCTATTTAGATTGTCTTAATTTGCACTATTGAACAGTATCCCGAATGAGACAATAATCGTTAAAAAAAGTAACTAAAGAAAATAAAATAGATGAAGAACCTAATGCTCTTTATTTCATTATAGAAGGGTAAGTTATGCAAATTAATGAAAATATTTGTACTGTTTCAAATATTGGAGAGCCTATTTTTGAAGAAACCCTATTAAAATTTGTATTTAATAAATCTGATTTTATTACAAAAAAGAATTCTACCTTCATTACATTAAATGGTCTTGTTTTTAGAGCTTCTCTACATAAATACTCCCCATAATAAATTTCTAAAAGAAAAAATTATTTACATCACCCTTTATTGAATGTATTATCGAAATATGATTTTTAAGAATTATTTTCTGTCGCATAAACAGAAGAATATGATTAAGGATCTAAAATTTACAAAATAAATGATTAATTAGAATATTTATATGTAATTCTTCAAGGAAATCTAATTATTGGAAAATAAGTTGGATCAAAGTAAAAAGAACATTTTTAAAAAGTACCATAAATTCTCTTGGCAGAATCAGCTAAGCAAAGATATTAAATAAAAGCTATTACATAAATATCAAATAATGATATATTTGGTTTTGAAGAATATGTTTCCAACAAAACCACCAGAAACTTTGAAGTATCCTGCTCTAGTAAAAAATGTAAAGTTATCAAATTTCCTCTCAAAATTTTCTTTTCCAAATTTAATTAAGTTTTCAATCTAAAGGAATTTAAAATGATAATTGATATTATTTCTTAAAGGAATCTTTTTCGGGATAGAATACACTCCATTTAAGTATAATTATACGAAAATCAAATTTAATAAACATCAAAATCTAATTAACCTATGCGCTATGAAACTTTAGAACCCATACCTTATGAGAATTAAATTAGATCCAGACCTAGATCATTTCTATTAGAAAATAGTATATTATTGCCAGATGATTTAAAATCCAATTTACGATTATCATCTTATTTAAAAACCTCTATTAATACCAAAGATCAAATCAACCTAAATTCGTTTACTCTAGAAAATACTCCTGAAAACTTAAAAAAAAAAAAGAAATTATAAATTAGAATTAATTATTAAATTGAAAGTGAACTACATAAAAACAACTCATTTGATAAAACTAAGTTAATCAATAAATTTAAAAATTTCCAAAAATATTCTAATGAATAGAGTCCGATCCAGAAATTTCTCAATCTTAAACCTGAATAAAAGTAGGACAAATTTAAAATAAAATAAGAAATCATTGATTAATCATTTTAACTTTTATAGGCTCGAGAATCTTAAAATTCAAGATGTTCTCCTTTACCAGAAATACCATCATTCTAACCTAAATAAGGAAAATTCTAATAAAAACTAATTCTAAAAAAATTCAAAGAAAAATAATTTTTAATTATTGATAAAGCATTATGAATAAATTCTATATTTTTAATTATTTTATCTTATTAAATATTCTTTTTCACAATTTAATATTTCCAAAGAATTATCTTTGTTTAATTTCCAAAATTCAATCTGAATTTTATGTTTTATTTTTACTATAAATCTAAAATGATTTAATTTTTTAATTTTTTTTAGAAATTTCAATCTGAATTTAATAATGATA
>CAJJDN010000122.1:2745-132500 GCA_905182985.1 Paramecium sonneborni | reverse complement strand
TAGTTTAAGTGAGGAGAATAAAAAGTTAAATAATTAATTAAAGGTTTTACAAAACTAATAATAAGCAATTTAAGCTTAATTGAATATTCATACATAAATTTATTTACTAATATGTAAATTGATGAAAAACATCTATGATGTAAATATTGAAATGGATATTTATAAGTTTATGAAATAAGATGAAGATTGTGAAGAATACATGATATTTTTTGAAGGCATTATATCTGTATTTAAAGGATTTAACCATGATATAGCTGCAATAAGTCCTTAATTATCTCCTTTACTCTTTCCTTATATTAAATTTAATTGAATATAATTTTGCTATTTTATTTTATTTTTTTTGTAATAAAAGTTCTTTAGAATTATAAATCTTATTATTTGATAATAAATATTTTTATAGAAATCAATAGTGTAAATTTATGTCTAAATATCAAGATTAAGATTGATTAATTAGAAATATTAACATTGCCCATGTGGCGCAATTGGTAGCGCGACAGCCTTCTAAGCTGTAGGCTGCAGGTTCAATCCCTGCCATGGGTGATTCTTTTTTTTAAATAATTTATTATATTTAATATTTAATTAAATTTATCAAATAGTTTATTATTATTCTAATTTTATAAGAATTTAAGATGGATGACCTACTTTAAGTATTTTCATAATCTTTAGTATTAGATCAGGATCATTAAATTAATTCTACTTTATCTTTTCAATAATCTTTAATATATAAACCATACATGCTTCACTTTTCATATTTTCATCTAAATCTAATAATCTTTTTGCAATTTTTATAAATTATCAGATATCCTATAATAATATAAAGGTTTAACTCATTTTAAACATTAAATTTTCACTTGAATCTATTTTAAATAATTATTTTATAGTTTGAATGTCATTATTTGATGTATTTTATAAGGATTTAATTGCATCATATATCTATGAATCAGTAGATTATTTTAATTAAAGAGTTTATTCTAATTAATTTTTAAAGATCAAGAAACAATCAACATATTTAGAATCAAATTTCCATTTTTGAATTATTGGAAATACTTATTCTAAATTATATTATTCTTCATTTTAGTCATATATTAATTCACAAATTTGTTTACAAAATTATTCCAAATGAGCAACCCCTAACATGACAGTTTTAACTTTTTCAGCAGTAATTAATAATTATTCCATAGAATTTACAGAAAAAATTTCCATTAATTTATTTATATCATTATCATCGTGTTCAAATGTACCGGTTTTGATAGTTTTATTAATTGTTTAGATGAAATTAAATGATTCTTATAATTCTTGCTTAGTTTCTTAATACAATTCTTTTAATTAATTAAGTTAATCAGTAAGAAATGAATTATTGTCTATCAATCTTTGATTTTCTTTTTTGATTTTATTTAATTCTTAAACCAACAATTAGTTTTCTTTAGTAAGTGATTGATATGTTTAGATTCTTAGTTTTATTTCTTTAATTGATTAAATTCGGTCAGAAACTTATTCAATAATTCTGAGTTGTCTGTTGACATGTTTATTTAAATTTAAATTAAATTACATTTATTGATTTTAAATATTTTTATGTATGTATATGTACATATATATATATGTGTATGTATTATAATAAAATTAGATAATATAGATACAAGTTATAAAAATAAGTGAATATCATTTCTAGAATTTAGTTTTTAATCTTGAATACTTTTTAGGATCAATACTTGTATTATGATTTCTTAATTTTCGCATTTATTCACTAGTAAATTCAAAAGAGACTTATTTATTAGATGGTCTCATCATTGGACTATTAAGACTTTACATACTTAATCTACCTCCAATTTTGAGTACTTCAAAAGAACTTGATTTTAAAATACCCTTTTAAGAAGAAGCAGAACTACCTTTTTGTGATTACATACAATCATTATTAGCCAATATTCTTGATATTCTTTATGGATATGAAAATGATAAGCTATTTAAATCATTATTATTTTTATTCACTATTTATGTTACATAAATTTATCTCTTTGGTTTCCGAGGTGATATTATATTTGTTTAAGGTTTATATGAGTTTTTGTTTAATCTATTTTAAGATTGTTTATCAACTTAATTACGTGAATTATATCTTCTTCTAGAGTTAGATAAATGAATTTCAGTCTATTTTAGATTTTCTAATGTATGATTAATTTATTGTCTACTTTGAGTTTACATATTTGAGGTCGATACTTAATTTGTAGACTTAACCCCATTCGATTATAAATAAGTTTCATCTTTACATATAAGCACATCTTTAAATTTACACATCAATGTATTTATGCCATTCATTCTTTTATATACTGAAGTACCTTTATCATCTAATTCATGGTGAAAATTTGGAGTCAAGTATTTAAAATCTATTGTTTTAATGGCTTCATCTGAATTTATAGATTCATCTGAATCAAATTCATTATTCATTTTATTTAATGTCTGATTATGATTTTGCTTTTATTCTCTAACTAATTCGATTACTCTTTCGAGGGGGTCTTTCGATTTATTATGCAATTTACACATATATATTTATCAAATCNATTTTATAAGGATTTAATTGCATCATATATCTATGAATCAGTAGATTATTTTAATTAAAGAGTTTATTCTAATTAATTTTTAAAGATCAAGAAACAATCAACATATTTAGAATCAAATTTCCATTTTTGAATTATTGGAAATACTTATTCTAAATTATATTATTCTTCATTTTAGTCATATATTAATTCACAAATTTGTTTACAAAATTATTCCAAATGAGCAACCCCTAACATGACAGTTTTAACTTTTTCAGCAGTAATTAATAATTATTCCATAGAATTTACAGAAAAAATTTCCATTAATTTATTTATATCATTATCATCGTGTTCAAATGTACCGGTTTTGATAGTTTTATTAATTGTTTAGATGAAATTAAATGATTCTTATAATTCTTGCTTAGTTTCTTAATACAATTCTTTTAATTAATTAAGTTAATCAGTAAGAAATGAATTATTGTCTATCAATCTTTGATTTTCTTTTTTGATTTTATTTAATTCTTAAACCAACAATTAGTTTTCTTTAGTAAGTGATTGATATGTTTAGATTCTTAGTTTTATTTCTTTAATTGATTAAATTCGGTCAGAAACTTATTCAATAATTCTGAGTTGTCTGTTGACATGTTTATTTAAATTTAAATTTAAATTAAATTACATTAATTGATTTTAAATATTTTTATGTATGTATATGTATATATATATATATGTATGTATTATAATAAAATTAGATAATATAGATACAAGTTATAAAAATAAGTGAATATCATTTCTAGAATTTAGTTTTTAATCTTGAATACTTTTTAGGATCAATACTTATATTATGATTTCTTAATTTTCGCATTTATTCACTAGTAAATTCAAAAGAGACTTATTTATTAGATGGTCTCATCATTGGACTATTAAGACTTTACATACTTAATCTACCTCCAATTTTGAGTACTTCAAAAGAACTTGATTTTAAAATACCCTTTTAAGAAGAAGCAGAACTACCTTTTTGTGATTACATACAATCATTATTAGCCAATATTCTTGATATTCTTTATGGATATGAAAATGATAAGCTATTTAAATCATTATTATTTTTATTGACTATTTATGTTACATAAATTTATCTCTTTGGTTTCCGAGGTGATATTATATTTGTTTAAAGTTTATATGAATTTTTGTTTAATCTATTTTAAGATTGTTTATCAACTTAATTACGTGAATTATATCTTCTTCTAGAGTTAGATAAATGAATTTCAGTCTATTTTAGATTTTCTAATGTATGATTAAGTTATTGTCTACTTTGAGTTTACATATTTGAGGTCGATACTTAATTTGTAGACTTAACCCTATTCGATTATAAATAAGTATCATCTTTACATATAAGCACATCTTTAAATTTACACATCAATGTATTTATGCCATTCATTCTTTTATATAATGAAGTACCTTTATCATCTAATTCATGGTGAAAATTTGGAGTCAAGTATTTAAAATCTATTGTTTTAATGGCTTCATCTGAATTTATAGATTCATCTGAATCAAATTCATTATTCATTTTATTTAATGTCTGATTATGATTTTGCTTTTATTCTCTAACTAATTCGATTACTCTTTCGAGGGGGTCTTTCGATAATTATGCAATAATACAAATATATATTTATCAAATTAAACCTTATTCAACACCAATAAATAAGAAATCATTATTATTTATTCTAATCATCAAAATAATTTACATTATGAGTTAATTTAATTTAATTTATAAAATCATATTAATATTAAATCAAAACTAAAAGGCACTACATAATTTTAGATTTTCATTATTTTCATCATTATAATTTCTAAATTTTATTGTTTACTAACTCTTTTAAAAAGGAGCTTCTTTTAATGATAATTTGAAAAGTTATATTTTAACTTTTTTCAATCGAGGTTATAATAAATGTTTCATACTTCTTATTCCTTCAACTAATCTTTTAAAATATATTTTTTAAAGTATTTAATATCCTTTATTAACTTTTTTGGCTTCTTTCTATTTTATATATTTTAACAGTTTTAAACCTTAAAAAGCTAAACTCATTAATTTCTTTTGTTATTGTCGATATCTTTTTTGTTTATTTTATTCTAAAACTTTTTTTATAGAATAAAATAAACTTGATAAATAAACAACTTAAGGGTAATCTAAAAATCTAGTATTTTCTTGTTCTGAATTATTAATTCTACCAAAAAATCTTTTTATTCTTCTATTAAACATCTTACTCAATGCAGATGTTAATGCCAATGCTTTATTTTATCTTAAAACTTCATATTTAACATCATAGTAATTTTTAGTACTAATTTTTTTCTCTTAAACAGGTAAAGCCTATTCTTCTCTTGGAGATATTTCAAGTTTTGTAGGTTTTAATTATAAATGAAACATTTCATTTTATATAAATATTTATTAAATTATTAGGCTAGATAAAACTCTTTATCTTTTTTTGAAAAAATCTTATTTTCATGATTCAATTAACCACAATTTTTAATTTCCATATAAATATTTATAAGTCTGTTTTAAATATATTATACTAATATTTAAAATATTGTATTTCAACTATATAATTTTTAAGGTGCGGGTTCTTCAGAGAATTACAGTTTCTATTTCTTTCTTAAAATTCGTACACTCTAAGGAATACTTTAGATAGCATTTTATTTTAAATAAGCAACTTAAGAAACTAAATTTTTTAGTTCAGTTAATTTTAAAGTAGCAATTTATAAAATAGATTGTATATATTCTTATCGAAAAGGTAATACTGGAAAGTATTAGAAAAATAACTCTTTTTCATAATTAGGAATTTTCCTTTATTTTCTCTAAGTATTTGAAATAACTTCTTAGCATTTAATTGTATCTTTGAGAAATTTTGGTACAGTCTGAATAATTTTTAGAGGTTCTTCTTAAGGAATAAGATCATCTTTAGGGTATAAATCAGAAGAAATATGTAATTAAGGTTTCTGTATTTATAAAAATACTCTATAATAATTACTTTTATCTCCCTCATTTAATCTAATCAAATAATCTATAAAAGAAGCATAATGGTTGAAAGATTATAATTTAATAAGATCTTGAAAAGTTTCATAGTGAATCTTCTTTTATGCTTAATCCAATTCTTAATTATATTATATTGATTAAACTAAATCAGATAAATTTTAAAGAGTGGGTGAATTGAGTAATTATAACATAGTATCAGTAAGTTACCAATTAATTTATAATCAGAGATCTTTTGATACAATTTTTAACTGTGACTTTGNTAAACTCATTAATTTCTTTTGTTATTGTCGATATCTTTTTTGTTTATTTTATTCTAAAACTTTTTTTATAGAATAAAATAAACTTGATAAATAAACAACTTAAGGGTAATCTAAAAATCTAGTATTTTCTTGTTCTGAATTATTAATTCTACCAAAAAATCTTTTTATTCTTCTATTAAACATCTTACTCAATGCAGATGTTAATGCCAATGCTTTATTTTATCTTAAAACTTCATATTTAACATCATAGTAATTTTTAGTACTAATTTTTTTCTCTTAAACAGGTAAAGCCTATTCTTCTCTTGGAGATATTTCAAGTTTTGTAGGTTTTAATTATAAATGAAACATTTCATTTTATATAAATATTTATTAAATTATTAGGCTAGATAAAACTCTTTATCTTTTTTTGAAAAAATCTTATTTTCATGATTCAATTAACCACAATTTTTAATTTCCATATAAATATTTATAAGTCTGTTTTAAATATATTATACTAATATTTAAAATATTGTATTTCAACTATATAATTTTTAAGGTGCGGGTTCTTCAGAGAATTACAGTTTCTATTTCTTTCTTAAAATTCGTACACTCTAAGGAATACTTTAGATAGCATTTTATTTTAAATAAGCAACTTAAGAAACTAAATTTTTTAGTTCAGTTAATTTTAAAGTAGCAATTTATAAAATAGATTGTATATATTCTTATCGAAAAGGTAATACTGGAAAGTATTAGAAAAATAACTCTTTTTCATAATTAGGAATTTTCCTTTATTTTCTCTAAGTATTTGAAATAACTTCTTAGCATTTAATTGTATCTTTGAGAAATTTTGGTACAGTCTGAATAATTTTTAGAGGTTCTTCTTAAGGAATAAGATCATCTTTAGGGTATAAATCAGAAGAAATATGTAATTAAGGTTTCTGTATTTATAAAAATACTCTATAATAATTACTTTTATCTCCCTCATTTAATCTAATCAAATAATCTATAAAAGAAGCATAATGGTTGAAAGATTATAATTTAATAAGATCTTGAAAAGTTTCATAGTGAATCTTCTTTTATGCTTAATCCAATTCTTAATTATATTATATTGATTAAACTAAATCAGATAAATTTTAAAGAGTGGGTGAATTGAGTAATTATAACATAGTATCAGTAAGTTACCAATTAATTTATAATCAGAGATCTTTTGATACAATTTTTAACTGTGACTTTGTATCTAATAAATCATCTTAATAAATAAATTTAGTAGATAATATTTATAAATATTATTACTAAACTAAAACCATAAATATAAAGATATAAGATTTTTGATAAATCATTTTAAAAACTAAAAATTTGATAATTAAATTACAAATTAACCAGTTTCACATTATGAGTTATTTAATAAAAATGACATCCATGATTTTAATACCTTAATGTCATTTCAGATTTATTCATTAATAACATAGCATCATATAAATGATTTATTTACACATTCAAATTTTCAGAAACTTATTTCTTTTGAATATTCTATATATTATATTCTTATAGATCTTTTCTATAAAGTATTTTCACAAATATAAACTGTTTCTAAAAATACTTTTTTCATAATTGATAACTTTTCACTATGTGCAAAATTTTAGGAGGTTTTGTTTACATTTTTTGTAATTAGTTAAATTAAGAGTTTGGTGTTGGTTTTGCAATTTAGGGTTGGATTATTTGAAACTTTTTTATCTGTGATGTTTTTCTCCTAAAAATATTATTATTTTAAACTTTCCAAAATAAAACACGCCATCTTTTCTTAAAAGATAAAATATAATTATCATCTTCCAATATAATCAATTTTCATAATTTACACACTTTCATATGTTAAATTTATCTAATTTCAAAAATAAACTTATCATTAGATAGTATCATTAAAATTTATAGCTATAAATATTAAATTTTGGACTTATATGCTAAAATTTTCCAAAAAATACATCAATTTATGATTAAAATTTTTTTATATCATTTAAATAGTAATATTCTTTGTCAAATCTTTATTTTCACTTTGAAAAATAATGGATACAACTAAAAGTTAACCAGAAAAATAGGAAATGATTAATGAAAAAATAGATTCGTAATTATAATAATTTTGATTATTATTTTAACGAATAATATGAAGTCAATGATGAGCACCATTTCAAACATTTCAAATAATTTTAGAGCTTCCTGCAAATCTGAATAATCAATAACTCCTTAAAGAGTACCTTATAAGTAACCATATTTATTTAGATTTGTAGTGGAGGGTCATAATAAATTTGTTTATCCAAAAAATCATATACGAGCAATAATTTAATTGAATGTGTGTTAATTGAGTATAAATAACTTTGTTCATGGGTAATTAGAGAAATAAATTTGAAAATAGATCATAATTAGATGATCAGCAACATAAATAAGCAATTATTTTAATTCGAAAGGTTTTTAGCAAAAAAATTGGATGGTTATGGTTAAGAAATTTAAGCATTAAAATTATGTAATTAAGAAAATTAAGGAACAATTAATAAATTAAGTTCTGCTAATTAAGATTTGAAAAATAAACTGAAATAAATCTCAAATAATATAAATGATGATTTAGTGTAAAACACACCTTTAAAGAAAAGATAAAACTATTCAATTGAATTAATTACAAAATAACCATTAAGAACTATAAGTTATTCTTTATAAGAGCCTAATTGTGACAAAGAGAATAGAGAGATATTCTAAAAAAAAAAGTCTTTAAAACCTAAATTTAAAATTTGATTATTTTTATTGGTTAATTACTTTATTTAAATAGATGTAAAATTTGATTAAATATAATTGATAATAGATAACTCACAAATCTAAAGCATGAATAACTTTATTATAAGCTTATTCTGTTAAGTATTTATTCATTTCTAATCTTGAAACCCAAGCCCAATCATCATATCCAAAAATCTAAACTTTTCCTTACAAATGTTTTGCTTAAAAATAGATAGTCTTAATTCCTTTAATTTTAGCATTTTCATCAGAATTAGAATCAACAGTAACTAATCTTGGTACTCTATTGTAATAATATACCTATATAATTAAATTTAATTACTTGCCAAGTATTTTATGTCATTTTTTCAAATAACTTGGTTTATGTTTCTTTGAAGGTTTCTTTATCTTCTATATTAATATTTGGAAAAGTCCAAATTCCATTTTATTTAACCAATAGATAAACAGTGTGTAAAGAATTGTATTAAATTAACTTATTATTCATTTCATTTGGATCTATTAATAAATAATTTTCTATACCACAATGCCTAAAAAATTTGCTATTTTCTAAAAAGACTGAACGTACATCACCAACTAATCTTACATGAGATGGAGTTTCATCTCCAAAAACATTTTGATCTCCTGTATAATGTGTGTATTCATGTAATTCTTTTGGCAATTTAGTTATATAATTATTTCTTTTTTCTATTAACAAATTATGCTTTTATACTTACCTAATTAATATCTGAATTTTCTCAATTTCATTTCTTCTTCAGTGTAATGAAGAAATATTATATCTCTTTGAATCATCAATCCCATATTCAATTAATAATTGTCTCTTGTTAGTGTTATTAAAGATTTTGTCTATAGTTTCTTTAATAGAGCCTCAGTATCAACTGTTTTGCTTGCAAATTTGTAAATTGTTCTAAATTGGAACATTTTAAATTATATAATAAATCATTTAAAGGGTTGTGGAGACTTTGATTAAATAGTTCTTTAAGCAGATGTTTTTCTAGGTTACACACCTTTTGGAATTTATAAGAAATTATTCTATCTTTTGTTTAGAGGTGGTAATCTTGATGTAGGAGTTTAATTTCTTGATTTACTTACATCAGTTTTAATATTTTTTGGATTTAGTAACAACTGCTATTTTATTACCTAATATAATTTCTATATACTTTTAAATTTGCATATTCTTATTACTCTCTTTCATTCATTATTTAGTTTTGTTCAATTGTTTTCTAAGCATTTGAATATTAAATATTTGATAATTCGACCAAATAGTCTTTGGAAATCTTATTATATAAGCATGTACTTATTATATGTAGAATTTCTTATCATTCATCAAGTTTTAGAATATTTAAGTAATTCTGCTGAGGATTTCCTTTTCATCATTCCAAAATAATAACTTTATTTCAAATAGCAATCTTGGAATCTTTGCTCTAACTAATGCAACAGGATCATACTATAATTATAAAACATTAATAAGATTATTTGATATAAAAAACTTTCTCGATCTTTATTGACATAATTTAATTATAAATTCTATCGATAATTATCTTAATTAGTAATTTTAATGATTAATAAAACCTAAATAATTTTGTATTATTGAATCCCTACTTTCTAATGTGTCTAATTCAATAATTTTATCTATTAACATATTCATTATTTTATCTCTAATGAATTTTGAACCCATGTGACTCATTTTTAAACATTACTATAAAAAATCCTTCTATAAAAATAACAATCTTGATATTATTATCATTGTATCTATCATATTTGATATTTCATTCCATAATCCTTTTGTTTCATATAAAAAAACATTTTTCTTAAAAGTTTCATATATTGATTAAAGTTATTATAGCCAAATTTTATTTTTATTTATCAATGTAGCCTTTACAATAATTTCAGATAAATAAGGAATAAATATAATCTAATTTAACTCAAAATTAACAAATAATTTTTGAATTACTTTAAATTAAATATCATGGGATAAACATGAAAATAAATTTGACAAGCACTTAAATATATCATAATTTCTCATATCTTCAGAAAGGACTTATATAGAATTTATTAATAGTTCGTCTATTAAAATTGAATGTTTTTCATTAAATTATTTAATTATTTGATAATAATTGTGTAATGATTCTAAAAATCTGAACATATTCTCATTACTTATATAAATAATTTCAGTTATCTTTTCAATAAATATAGTCTATAAATTATCTGAGTTTAAACTCTAATATAAATATAATTATTTATTATACATATTATGAAATTAACTGACAAAACTCAAATTAAGATGAATCTAATTATCTAATGATATTTTCTAACAGAAGAAGCAATCTTGATTTATGAATATCTTCATTAAGTTCATAAGTGGCTAAAAAAAATTTGGCTGAACTCATTCTAACATCTTTTGATTAATCATAAATTAATGTTGTAAATTTATCAATCCAATCAAATTCATGTAATATGGATTTTAATAATTATTGATTACTTAATAGTATTTCTGAAATAATTTTACGGACTCTTTCATCTTTATGTTTCATACTTGACTTAATTTAAAGGTGAGCCTATTTTTTTAATTCAGGTGTAAATTTGTGATAATAAATTTCAATTATTTTAAGAATTTGATACATTTGATTATCGGTCTCAAGATATAATCCTTCCTTATAAATATCTAAATCATCTAAATATTTTAATATTTCTGCACAAGAATTAATGATCTCATATTATTGATATTGCTTTGTAAAAATATTGAAGCAAATATCACTATAAGACTATTTCATTTAATTAGTTATCTAACAATGTTAATTCTTAATACTTAGATTTTATTGAATATTTCACTCACAGCTTTTATGTATTATTTAATTAAGGACTCATCATGCAATGAATGTAATTAATTTGCAATTATTTCTAGTAATTATTATGCCCCTTTAGAATCCGACAAACATTCATGAATATTTTTTGCAACAAACATTTTTTAGAAATTTTAACCATTTACCAACAAAAATTTAGCTCTTTCAATGAATGAATTACTTTCTGGTGCCATATTTTTTTGAATTTCTTCATCACTCTCTCTTAAAGATATAATTTTACCCTCAAAGTTATTGGAATCACAGCATACTTCTCATTTATAAAGTCCATAATTACTAAATTAGAAAATTAATTAAAATAAGAATGTATTCATAAAAATTATATATTTTAAAAAAACAAACAATGTATTTTTCTTTATTATTAATTTTTAACTCCTTTTTTACCTTTATTTTAACATATCATCAATACAATCCTTATATTTGATTTCCATAAACAGTAATGAAATTACTGTTTATATTTAATTAATTTTTATAAAATAAAAATCATATTGATTATTTTATAATGTTGTATAAGTAAAATAAGATAATCACTTTATAAAATTTTGTAATATAGCTTTAAAATTTTTTATATTAAACAAATACATCCAAAACATTTAAATTTTAATTATGAATTCCAAATTATGTCTATTGTGTAGTAATAATTCAATTACTATTTAATATGCTTAATTATTTTAAAATTTTAATCTAAATGTAATTTTGATATAAAATAATAAATTTATACTAAATCTAAAATTAATTTAGAGTTAAAAAAATCAATCTCTTGATATATAGATATATAACCAACATTGATTCAATCAATTCAGTTTTGTCATTAAAGTAAAATAAATTCAAGTATTCTTAATAATATGTAATTAGATGATTGCCTTATTATTATTAGTCTTCACTTACAAATTTTTGAATATTTTTCTATAATTCTTCATATAATTAAATTTCAAATTAAGAATATCATTTATTCTGATTATATTAACAAGGTTAAGATTCTTTTTTGATGAAAAACTGTTAAAAATTAAAATTTAATATTATTTTCTTTATTAATTTCAAGTTGATACATTATTAAAAATATTTTGAGAATGTTCTTGATGTTGATAAATGGTTAAATTCTTAAAAACAATTTCACATATTAAGAATTAATTAATTTATTATGTTAATTATCTAATATATCAAATTCTAAAATATGCATCCATTCCACTATTTTGTCCATGTTTTAATCTTTGATGTTAAATAAGTGAGGCTTCGGTACCGTAAGCTTTTTTACAATTAGTAAAGGAACAAAAAAAATGTCGATCAATATCTGCAGCACTTCTTCTACTCTTTTTCTTCCTATCTTCTAATTGATTCATAATTTCATCATCATCTAATTATGCTAATTCTCCTCCTAATAGTTCATATTTAAGCACTTTAGTTTTTAGATCATTTCTTTCTGTCATCACTTTTTCCAACTCCATTTATTATATTCTTTACATGGTTGTACAAGATACAATTATAATAATATAATTTCACAGCTTCTTTGTAGTAATCTATTTAATGGTCTTATTTTTCACTCTCACTTTCACTCATATTTTTTTTAATATTTTAAATAATATATTTATATAAATGTTAGAATATTAGAACTTTGAAAATGAGTAATAAGAATTATTAGAATGTTATACAAATAAAAAGGGTATTACAACATATATATTTACTTGGTTAAATCAATTTATTTAAATACATTAAAGAAATCTCGAATAGAAAGACGTTTTCAATATTAATATTTAAGAAAGCATTGAATATTAGAGCTTAAATTTTGAATTAAATAAGAATAGCTTAATTTATTCTTTATTAAAAAGTTATCCTACATAATGGATATGCATTATTTTACTAAAGGTAGGAATAATGGGAATTCAATTATTAAATCCTTTTTTGATAAATAATATAGTAGAATTATTTGATTCACCAGGATTAGATTTTTGGTAATTTATGAAGACGATATCACTATTTAGTGGATGGATAACAGCTATTTATGTATAGATTTCAATTTTAAGTTTTTATCAAGTAAGTTTTGATTATTATGTTATAGAAATAAGTTTAAATAAAAGTTTAGGCAGCTTTATCTTCATTACTATATCATAAATTATTTAGTGCTTGTTTACCATTACCTTCATAAGCAGAGATTATAAATTTGTTTTAAATAGATATTCCACAAATAACAATATTGTTTGATTGTGGAGTATCATTATTTTTAACACCTTTTTAAATCTGTGGAGCAATTTACATATATTTTGAAACTGTTGGTTTGGCAGCATCTTTTGGTTTGATTGGAATGTTTATCCAAGTGGGAATTTCTTTGATTTATGGAAGCATCTATTCTAGGTTGTTTACAAAAATATAGTAGATTGTAAAATAGTATTATGACCTCCAGAGACAACAGAATTTCAAATATGGATGAATTGTTAAAAGGCATTTTGACAATTAAATAAAATTGTTATTATAAATTCTTTTTTAATCGAGTATTAATTATAATTATAATAGATTAAAGATAAGAGATATATTGAAATGTCAAATATAGCTACATAATAGAAATTATCTTTTATTGTAAAAGCCTTATTTTCAATTATTCCAGCTGGAGTTATGTATTTTACAATGAAGATTTTTGATATATTTAATCTAAAATCAGTTTTAATGGTAACATAAAATTATGCTCAATTAATTTAATCTGTTAATTCTATACCAAATAATTTAGGTTAAATATTAATGGCTCAAACATCAATAAAAAGATATATGGATTTTATTTCATCTTAAGATGTTGAATAATATTTGTTACCAGCTTAATCAATTTAAATTTTAATAAAAGAAGGTAATTTTAGATGGAGAAATTCTAAAAATCCATTTTAATTAAAAAATATCAATCTTTAAATAGAAAAGGGAGAATTTATAGTAATAGTTGGAAAAAATGGGTCTGGAAAGAGTTCTTTATTATATTGTTTACTTGGAGAATTAGAAAAGATTAATGAAAATTCATATATTAATTTAGAAGGTAGTATTTCAGTAGCATCATAAGAACCATTTTTAATTTAAGGAACAATAAAATAGAATATAATTGATTAATAAAATTTGGAGATAGATCGATATCTTGAAATAATAAAATCAACTTAATTATTAGAAGATATTATTAGAATGGAAAGTGGATAGAATAGTGAAGTTGGAGAAGATGGATAATCATTAAGTGGAGGATAAAGAAAAAGAATTCATTTAGCAAGAACACTTTATAAAGATAGTGATATTTATTTATTAGATTGTCCATTTGAATCATTAGATCATAAAACTGCTAAGAAATTAATGGATGAATTGTACTAAATAAATAAAAAAGATAATAAAACTATTATTTTAACATGCAATGATATTAATTAAATAAAAATATGTGATAGAATAATTCATTTAGATGATGGATAAATCATATATTATGGTAGTTTAGATTAATTTAAAGGGAAATGTGAATCAAATGATTTAGACTCTTTAGATTTAATAGAAAATTAATAAGTATAATAGGATGAAACAATAAAAGAATCAAATTAACATTTATATAACCTTATTGATAAATAATAAATTATTGTGATAGAGAATGAAGAAAGAACTTTAGGCAGTTTATAATTAGAAATCTTTAAATATCTTTATTAATTATTTGGCAAATATTAAACTTTTGTTGTAATAATGATTTTTTGTGTATTAGGAATGATATGCTCAACATTTTATTAATTGAAATTAAAATCTATTACTGAGATTTCTAATTCAAATTAATCTACTTTAAATTAAAAAGCAGAAGCGCTTGAATAGTTTTTGTTTGTTTATCCATTTTTTAATATATTAATGGCCTTATTTACTTTATTTAGTGGAATATTTTTAACATAAAAAGGAATAACAGCTTCAATGATTCTTCATAATAATATTATTAATAATTTACTTAAAGCATCAGTCACTGAATTTTATAATGTGACATTAGGAAGTATTATAAAAAATAGAATGACAAATGATCTATTTTAATTTGGTATGATTAAATTATATTTTATTAGATATGAATACTCCATCATTAATTTCATAATTATTTGATAATATTTTCAGTTTTATTGCATTAATGTTGGGATGCTTATTTTTATCAAGTGCATTATCATTTCCAATATTAATTTGTTATTTAATTCTCTAAACATAATATTTATTAAGATATATAAGAATAAATTTAGAAATAGCTAGATTATAAGCAATATCAAAATCACCATTATTAAATACTTTAACTTAAACTCATTAAGGCATTTTATTTAATAGACATTGTAAAGAAGCATAAAAATAAGTTTCTATTTTCTTTGAATAATTCAATATCTATACATAAAATTCAATTTGCTCTGCTGCATTATCCTCTTGGTTTATCTAAATTACTTGTCTTCTAATGTTAATTATGTATGTGTTCATTCTTATTGTAAATGTATTTATTATACTATTTTATTATTATAGTACATTTACAAAATCAATAATAAAGAATCTGCAACTATTTCTATGTATTTAGCTGTAAGTCTTGGAGAAAAATTTACTAGTTTGACTTTAACTTTTCAATCTTTTTATTCAAATAATGTTTATTTAGAAAGATGTTTATCATTAATAAATAATATTGCTAAAGAAGATTTATCTAATTAATAATATAGTGATTTTGAAAATCCTATAGATAGAAGAAATAGTGATTTTCACTTTAGCGATCATGATGATAGCAGTAGTTAAATTGAAATGATGACCATTAAATCAGTAGAAAGTATTTAAGAATTATAACAATAATTTGTTCTTGAATTAAATAATGTTTCTTTACAATACAAAAATAGTACAGTATTGACTGATATCTCATTTAAATTAAAATAAAGATAAAAGGTATATCCTATATTCTCAATTCAAAGATTGCAATCCTTGGTAGAACTGGAGCTGGAAAGACTAGTCTTATGCATTGTATTACAAGATTAGTCGAACCTTGTTAAGGATCATTAAAAGTACTTGGATAGGATAATAGGAATACAAGTATAAATAGAATTAGATCATTATTTTCTGTTGTTTCTTAAGATCCATTTGTTTTTGAGGGTTCCATCCAGTAAAATATTGACCCAAATAATTCTTATAATTCAATTGATATCATTAGAATCTTATCTAAATATGGATTATCTTAAATTAAATTATTAGAAAATTTATAATTTAGAGTTTAACCTCACGGATCTAATCTTTCATTAGGAGAAAAATAATTACTTGTGTTATGTCGGATATTATTATAAAAGAGAAAAATAGTTATTTTAGATGAATGTACTGGAAATCTTGATAATCAATATTGTTAATAGATTAATTTAACTCTTGATTTATTTATGAAGGTATTATGATTTCTTTATTTAAAGGATAAAACTGTTATCGCTATTACTCATAAATTAGATTTATTAGATATGTTTGATTAACTTATGATTATGGATAAAGGTAAAATAATTGCATGTGGTTTAAAATAAGAGATTTTAGATCAGTATTTAAATTAAAAAGTTAATTGATATTTTATACAATGTATGTAATTTGAAATAATATTTTATAAATGTTTCCAAATATTATATAATAAGATCATAGAAATTCTGTATTGGATGACTAATTAATCCTTCAAAATAAGAATATTCCACATACACCTGAATTATTAAATGGAAAGCATTACAAGAGACAATCTTAGAGAATAGGTTTATAATCTTAAATTTCAAGAAATTATAGATCTAAACTGTCGACAGAAATTCAAAGTTAATAAAGAAAAACTAACAATTCTAGTTAGAAGAATAAACAGAATAATCTATTTTAAGAATATTAAGATATATTCCTTTCTGAATACTCAGAGAGTGATTCATCTTAAGATTTGTCATAAAAGATTAGTAGTGTTTATTAGAAAAGAGTTTCCATACAGAATTATGATAAAGTGATAGATGAACAGATGGAATTTATACACAAAACTTTGCATTAAAAACTTTCTTAAATCAGGTATTGACCTGTAATATTTAGAAAATAAAAAGCAACCCCTTTTTTAAAGAGTAGCTAAAATAACTAAATGAAATAGACTATAAAAAGTAGAAAAAGTATTAAATAATTATCTTAGTTATCCAAAAAAAATAGTTTTTAGAATATATTACATAAATCAACAAATTTTAATAGAGAAAGATCTATATAGATATCAAACAATAAAAATTATAATACTTAAGAGTAAAAAAGCTTAGAAAAAATATTAGATTAAGTAGGAATACCAGAATAAGAAAAATATAAATATAAATAAATAATTGAAGACCTTGAAAACTAATGTTTAGAGATTAAACCTACAGGAAGAAATAAAATTAAATAGAAAGTTAGAAAAACATTTATTCAATTATTTTATCAATATTATTAAGAAGATAATTTATTAAAAGGAGTAGATGGAGATTAAATAAGTGTTTATTCAGGTGCTTAAAATGAATCAATTATATATGGAAATAAAGTATATGAACCATAAAATATTCAAAATAATAATATGACATAAATATTAGATAATGTATTTTTAAAAAACTAAAATAATGGGTTGATAAGTGATAGAATGAAATTTTTAATGGATAATTTTAAGTTAGAATTAAGTAATGAGGATTCCAATTTTATTGTTTAATCTGATTAATCATCTAAAATTGAAATAGATGAAGATGATAATGAAGAAAATGAAAAACAAATAACATAAATAGTTCAAGATCCAACAGGATAACAAGATCATTTAATTCTTAAATATGAACGAAAATTAAAAAGAGATCCTATATATGACCCATACCCACTTATATGGTAAAGTAAATCAGATTATTTATGGATATTACAAGATTATTAATACTATTGGGATAATTATCCTCTTGTTTCCCTTAGAAAAATCATTGTATTTATTATTAGATTAATTACAAATACTGCCAATAAAATAATTAACCATAGGATATTTACTATTATGGTCTTAATATCCATAATATTTAATATTGTTGTATTTATTCAAAGTTAAAGTGACAATTTAACAATTGATATTCAAATTAAGCTACAAAAATAATAAAAAAGTAAATCTTATTATTTATTATTTAGTTATTTTATTCTTCTTTATTTTAGAAAACATTTTAAAATTAATTGGTTAAGGAATTATTGATTTCTTTTGGGATTTATAGAATGTTTTTGATATTATAATTCTTATTCTATTTTCCTTCCATTATTACTACCCTACTTTAATCATTATTGATTTTTCAACTGCAAGATTACTTAAGATTTTATCTGTTATTAGTGTATTTAGTAAACGATTACAAATCATGTTACTTGCTTTAAAACATTCATTAAAATTTTTACTTGAAGCACTCATTATTGTAATTATATTTTCATATTTCTTTGCTTTATTTGGAATGCATTTATTCTAAGGATTGTTTCGCTATAAATGTTATTATGCTGAATCTGGAATCTAAACTAATTAAATATGTGGTTATAATCTATCATGTTAAAATTAATCAATGATTTGTTCTAAATCTTTAACTAATCCAAATGTACCTACTAATTTTGATGATATATTTTACTCATATGTAGAAGTTGTTAGATTAATGATTTTTAATGAATGGACTGAACCAATCTATTTATCCATGCAAACATTTCATGACTTTTCTATTGTCTATTTCATTTTTCTTATTTTTATTATTGCTATTTTTGGGGCTAATCTTATCATAGCAGTTCTTAAAATTTATTATTCATAAACTTTAATTAAATATTAACACTAAGATATTTAAGAATTATCTGGAATTAATACAGATATTGTCTTAAATTTCAGAATTATTAAAAATTATTTAATTGATTATGAATGGAAAAATAATCGAAAAAAAGATTGGTTAATATAAACATCTAATTAATAAGAACATTAAACAGCTATAGCAAAAACAATTATGTAAAACAATAATCAAAAAAATATTAATTACAAATATAAATACTTATCTGCTAGACAAACCAAAGAATAAGAAGAAATTAAAAATAGAAAAAGAGGTATCAAATAAAATATTAGTAAACTTGAAAATTTTATTGATAATTTTAAATTTGAAAAACTTTTATTATTTGAATAAAATAAGGAATAATTCATGTCAAAGATTTATTAAAATTATGCTTTTGATAAAGAATATTTAAAATTATTCTATATTTAAACTTTCAAAAAAGTTCCTCTATATTCTTGGAGAACTGTTATTAAATAGTATTTCTAATATAATAGTACTTCTGAATGTGATATTTTTTGTTTCTAAATTAAAAATGAAAAACTATAATAAAAAAGAGAAAGAGAGTTTGAATTTATTAAAAAATCAGTGCTAAGTCATTGCTTCAAAATAAAAAAATCAGATTATTCTTTTGTAAAACTAGATTTAAAGCCCAAGAATTCTTTTTAATGTTTTCGTTTACCAATTAAATAAAAAAAATTATAAGTATAAAAGAGTAATATTAATGAGAAGGAATAAAAAATAGTATAAAATAACTAGAATGATTTGGAAGATAACAAAATTATTACTAATAATTAAATTAGCAAAAGAACATTCAAATCAGATGATAATATTTATGATAAAGAATTTATTTAGCAAATGATCAATAGATAAATACCTGAATGTTTGGATAAAATATAAGACTTTGAAGAATTATATGTAAAATATAGATTGGAAGAGTGCAAATAAAGAGTTGTTTATAAAAACAATTGGTCTGGAAATAATGTATTAATTACTAAATAAAAATATTAATAAACTCTCAAAATATTTAATTAACTAAATAATATTGATATTTATAAATGGAAAATTCCAAATTTATCTTGCATATGGTGTTTAATTTAGAAAAATGTAAATATTTTGTTAAGAAATCGAAATGCTCAAATATTTTTTGATTTAATAGTTCTGACAAATGTTTTATTATTAGGAATGATAGGATATGTGGATAAGAATATAATCAGATAATTAAATGACTATCTTGTTTTTATTCTAATAAGTGAATAATTTTTAAGATTAATATTTTAGGGTATCAATAGATATTGTAAGAGAGCTAACAATTTAATAGATATATTTATTTTAACATGTTCATTGATATAATCTTTATATTTAAGTTTAAATTCTTAGAATGAAAATATTTACCTTGATTTATTAAATTCTAGTTAAACCCTTTTGATATATAGAATAATTAAATACAATAATTTTGCATTGAAGATAGCAAAGATAACTAAAAAATCCCTACCTTCTTTTTTAAATCTAATTTTATTGATGATAACTTTAATATTTTGTTTTGCATTTGTAGGAATGAATTTATACAAAGGGAAATTTCCAATAGATACAGATTTTGGTTTATAATAGTCTTTTGATGATTTAACAGCTGCATTTGTAACAGTTTTTGTTCGAGCTGCAAATGAAGATTGGTTCGGGATGGTTATTTTAGGATCATAATATAGTAATAAAATTGGAACAATGTTTTTTAGTGTAATATCAGTTTATGTTTTAAATTTAATGACAATAGGATTTATATTAGCAATCGTTTTAGATTCATTTTCTTCTTATGAAAATGATGAAGAAGAATTAATTGATGAATTTGCTGATTCTTAGTTATCCTTCTTAAAGAGTAATGAAAATATAAATGATTTAACATTAAATATTGATAAACTATCTTCTTCTCAGAGTGATAATAATGAAAAGAACTCAAATTAAAATAATTCTTATTACTAAGATAAAAAATAAGAAATTGAAAAAGTATTTATGAAGAGAAATAATAATAATTTTTTTGATTTGGTTGCTAGAATTAATTTGCTTCTAGAATAATTGTTTGCATAATTTTAATTCTTTACTAATAATGAGAGTCAGAACTCTTTATTTATTTTTAGCTAATCAAACTAATTTAGAAAATTATGTTATCGGTGTATCAATTATAAATTATACATAAAATTAATTTAAATAACATTTCTTATTGCACTTCTCAATATGTGTATATATACTTATTTTGATTATGAGAATAAAATACATTAAGATTTAATTAATAAAATATCAAATAAAGTTGAATTAATAGTCAATATTTTATTATTATTAGATTCTACTTTAAAAATAATTTCATTAGGTTTTATGAGAGATAAAGGTGCATTCATAAATGAATTTTGGAGAGTAATTGATTTTATTTATTAGTTATGTTATATCTCGAATTTCATAGTTGAATATGAAGCATTTTAATATTTAAAAGCTTTAAAATACACTAGACCATTTCGTTTTTTATATTTATTTGAATAACTCAAATATATAAATAGTGCAATATCAAAATCACTTGTTGATTTGATGAATATTTTATTTGTGTAAATTATGGTATGGCTTATATTTGCAATTTTTGGAGTAATGCTATATAAAGACAAAATGAGTTATTGTTAACATCCTTTAAACTTTGGAATAAATAAATAGGAATGTTTAGAATAAGGTGAATAATGGATTAATAATTTGTATAATTTTGATGATATGGGAAATGCAATGTTATCATTATATAGAATGACAGCATGTGATGATTGGGTTTATATAATGTAAATTTGCTTAAACTCAAGAGGAGAAGATTAAGGACCTATTTTATATGATAATAGATGGGTAACCATAATTTATTTTATGTTATTTATTTTAGTTGGAGTATTATTTTTTCTTGGATTTTTTGCAGGAATTCTATTTATTAATTTCTAAACTTATAAAAGTTAGTTATAAAAATAGATTTTGACTAATGATCAATAATTATTTGCCAATATTTCCAAAATTATATAGAAGGAAGTACCTAATTATTCTGATCCTCCTAAATCATTTATCAGAAGACTAGCATCTAATATCATAAAAGAAAATCTATACGAGAGAATGATTTTATTGATAATATTTATAAACACAGGTATTTAAGAGAAAATATATATAGGAATTTTAACTTTCTTTTATGATGAAGCTTAATTAGATTTGTTACAAAATTTAGAAGATATATATCATACATTAAGTTGTTTATTAATAATAGATACAGGATTAAAAATATTAGCATTCGGAATAAGAAGATATTGGGGATATATTTGGAGAGAAATAGAATTTATTTTAAGTTTTATCGCTTTAATTGATTTAACTCTGTATCTTACAATTAATTGGAGTAAGTATTATTTTAAATCAACAATAAATGATTAATACTTTTTAATTCTTAGAATTGCATTTGCATGTAGAAATTTGAGAACTTTATTAATTATTTAATAATTTAAAGGATTGACAAGATTGTTGAGAATATTGAATTTTTCAGCATCTTTTCTTTTATAAATTTTATGTTTTTTCTTTTCAATTCTTTTATTTTATGGATTAATAGGATGTGAATATTTTGGAATGATTGAAAAAGGTGCATATATGACAGATTATATGAATTTTTCAAATATTGGTAAAGCTTTATTGATCTTGTTTAAGATATGCACAAAAAACAATTGGATTAGAATAATGATAGATGTTTCAGAACATAATTAATATTGTACATCTGAGACGCAAATATTCTGTGGAGTTAAATGGATATATGCAAATATATATTTTTATACATTTGTTCTTATATCTAATTTTGTTGCATTTAATTTATTCATTACAGCTTTAGTAGATTAATTTGAAAGTAATTTAAATTAAAATAAATAGAATTTTTTAATTCTCAGAATAGTGTGTTGTAAACATATATAGAAAATATTGATCCATTTAGAACTACTTGGTGTAAATACTCAACTGAAACTAAAGGTGCATAAATGCATTCTAAACATCTTGCTCATTTTTTGTTAGAATTAGGTCCTCCTTTAGGATCTGCTATTCATGATAATATTTGGGATGCCGCTAAAAATGCTTCAAATTTTAAAATCAAAGCTGATCTTAATGGTTATATTCATTTCTAAGAAGTTCTTTATGAAACTATTAGATTTGCATACAGAGATTAAATATTTAGAAATGGACATCCAGAAGGAATCAAAATAATTAAATAAATTGATAAAGATACTCGCTTTAGATTGCATTTTAAAAGACTTGTAATTTATTTTCATTATTTAGGATATCCTTGATAGAAGATATCCAATCTATTAAATGATGCATCTAAAAGGAAATTTTAATATATTATAAGAATATCTATTTTTATTAATGATATTTAGGACCTTTAGAGCTTACTCAGTTAAAACTATAGGAAAAATTAAAGAAGCTATCTTATCACCAGATATTACTAATTAACTTAAAGATACAGATAGAGAAAGTTCAAAAAGTGATATTAATGAGGATACATTGAATAGAGACATTTTAATTGAAACCTAACATTAAATTTCATAAAATAGTGAAGATGTAGAAACTTTTTAAATCCAAATCTCTAAATATTATGAATCACATAATAAACTTAATAAGAAATTACAATTTATGGATTAAAGTAGTAATATATATTCTGAAAATCAATTACTTTTTATTCCAGATTCTAATAAAGATGATCACATTCAATTTGTACCTACCAAACACAAATCGTCTATTAAGAAAAAATAAGAAAATAATTTTGTTGATTTTGAAGCTATTGAATAACAATAATTCCATAATCCCATGTTTGATTCATCTCAATTTAATGAAATAAGTAAAGGAGTCATGACTGATTCATCCATAAATGATGAATAAAAAATCTATTAAATTAATTAACTTATTCAATCTCCTCATAGATTTAGTATGCATTCTATGAGTGAAAGTGTAGGTACAGAAAATCATCATTTCTTTTATGGAAAAACAAATATGGATAAAGCTATTAATTGATATATTATAATTATTATATTACTCATACCCATAAAATGAACAATTATAATTTATAAATTTAATGACAATAATATTTAATTCAATCATTCTATAATGTGCTTATTTTTTACCTCTTCTGAAAGATTACTGTGGATACTTTATGAAATTTTTTAAGGTCGAAAGGCTTAAAATGTTAGTAAATAACAAAAAATGAAATTAATTTATTATAATTTTAGATATATACTTAAATTTATCATAACAACTCCAGATTCATTTCATTTGAATTTGATATATATAGATACGATTCTGATCTTGGCTCTTACTTTTTGTAAGACAATAAAAATTCTAGTTTTGGAAACTCATCTAGACTTGATTTCTTGATAGCTGTGAACATGGTAGCAATAATTTTTGAATTCATTAAAGATTAAATTTTGGAGGTGGGAATATAATGACAAGTATTTTAAGACCCTTTAATTTCTAGGATTACATGTAAATTTCGATTAGTATTATTTTACAACTAGATTTATTTAACAGTTTCAGCTATTTTTGGGTTAGAAACGACTGCATTATCATCACTTGTAACATTCCAAGCTTTAGATTATATAAAATTAGCAGCTTCAGAATTAGGATCTACAGAGAAATGATGTAATTAAGTTCCTTTCACATATAATTCTGGTAATGATTCATTTGTTTAACCATTTGGTAGATTATCACAAATATGTGTAGTGTAAACTTTTTCCTATAATATTAATTATATTTTACTTCTAGAGTGATAACTTTGTGAAGAGTGCCATCATCAATTTATGATTTAATTAAATTAAAATTAGGAGAGTCTTCATCTACAATAGATTCTTATTTGGTTGCAGGATTAAATAGATAGTAAAGTTTAGTAATTTTACGAACTTCAACAGATTTACCAATAATATAATCATATTGAGGTTTAGTTGGATCATGAATTTAATTTAATTTAAATTAATATTCTTCAAGTAATATTTTAGTTTCATCAGAATCTAATTTACGAGGATATTAAGAACAGAAACGTTTAGTATCTTAAATGTAAATATCTAAGAAGGCTTTAAATATTTCATCGTTGTGTTTCTAATTATAAATATTATAAATTACATATAAATAATTCACACATGGTAGATTAGCTATATAATTAAAACAAGTCTAATTTTCAACACTTAATTGTAATAAACATTTAAGTGTTAATAAACATTAATTATCAAAATTTTTAACTGTTCTATGAGTACAAAAATAATCAAATAAACAATGTGACCATCCTAAAGGACTAGAAAATGACCAATAATCATCATCTAAACTTTGAAGTCCATATAAACCAAATTATGGTAAATCATTTAATTGATTATCATAAATTCTTGAAGACTCCTTTTATTTTGATGATGGTATACCAACTAACCATTCTAATCTTTCAATTTATAAATAATCTTCAATCAATAAAAAAGATTTAGCAACTTATAAATAATTTTTACATTCATCAATATCTGTATTTACTAATCCTCTCATTATACAACCAGAAATAATCTCTGAAAAGTATCTATTCTTATAAGATAATCTAATTATAATTGGTATTATATCATCAACTTTGCTTTTCATTATTTTATCATAAAATTTAGGTGAATACAATAATTTCTTTTCATTTAAACTTAATTAATGATTTTATGTTAATAAAATAGAAACTATTTAAAGTTATATTTGGAAATTCATTGATACATAAGCATTTCCCATTTATACTTTTTTTTCATATAATTATAATGGACTACTTTTATCCAAAATAAAATCTACCATATATAATACCATTTTTTTTTTAAATGAATATTCTTACTAAAGTTTACCTCCCTATATAAAATCTAACCAAAAATCAAAATACTGCTCATATCTAATCCAATTTTTAGGTACTTAATCTTAAATCATCAAAAATAATTAATCTAAACCCTCATTCAATTTTTCTGTAATTTAACCCTAAATCTAAATAGTTTAATTAAATAGTATTGATAATAATTTACTAAAATGTTTACGTGTTCGCGATTCTGGGCAAACTAAGAGCAAATCCACTACTTTATTTAATTTTCCAAAATAAACTAAATCAAGATAATTAATATTTGGATATTACTAAATTAATTATAAGATTTTAGTATTAAATTTTTCCATCATAGAATTATCATATACTCTAGACAATAAATCATAATTAAATTTCATTAACACTTCTATCATTGTATTTGCATTTTCCTCATTTATAAACTCACTAGTATCAAGAATGAATTTCAAAAAATCTTAACTGAATAAATTACGTTCCAATAAAAATTGTTAATTATCACAATTTACTTTTCTTTCATATTCTTATGGAATATAAGGTTTCAATGAATTATAATCAACCAATAAACTATACTTTTAATTAGGATCAATAGTATAATTTTCAAATTAATTAATATGATCTTATAATTATTATTCACTATTAAACACTAATGATATTTAATCCTTCTAAACTTTCTCATAAATAAGCATATAAGCACTTTAAGAATTCTCTCTAAATCCTGTTCCCCATACATCATTATCATTATAATCCATACTACTTGATCCTCCAAAACATTCATGTTCCATTTATTTTAATTTAAATTCTTTTATTTTATGATCATTAAATTCTAACCATTAATCTTGATTTTTAATATCTATATAACTAAAATAATGTCCTACATCAGCAGTTCCAACATGTACTACTACTCCAACCAATTTATACTATGTACATTAATCTTTCTTTATTGTATATTCTTATAAATCTAAATCTATTGGAAATTCTAATCTTGTATTTATTTTCTCATTCATAAATGTATCTAAATTAAATACAATTCTTTATAAATGCAAAATCAAAATATTTGGCAATTAAGCCAACAATTAACATTTGTTTACATCAACTTTTTAATTACAACTTTCACATTTGAAATCAGATATTATTTCCCCTTAAACAAATTTATCAAAACATTCCTACAAATTTTTCAAATTCTTTATAGGCAAAGATAAATTATAAAATATTTCATCTTTACTTTTTGTTACTTTACAATTTTAACAGGATATCTATGTACAAGTCTTACCACCAAATACTCCATCCAATATGTTTTTATAGAGTGTTTCCTTCAATAAATGTTCCAACTTATCAAATATCATATTTAAGAATTCCTATGCATCTTATTATATAAATATATTCACTGGCTCTCCTGCATAATCTTTAAATGAAGCACAAAATTCTTAAGGATTATAATCAATTCGATCAGATAATTCTAAATAAGTAAACATTTATTATAATTAATGGAGGACATTATCATCATATGTGAAACCTGTTTTACTAAGTTATAAATCAACTTCCTTATTATCATTAGCTTACAAAATGCCATATCTAAAAGGTTTTATCATGTAAAATTATTATAGCATAGCATTCATATAACAAATACATCTCAGATTTTTAATACCACAATAACCAAGAGCACTTCTCACATCACTTTAAGGTATATAATTCCATTTGTTTGTATTTGGTATTTTTTAACTTAACAATTGAAGGTTTATTAATATTTTATTCATATTCTATTACTATGCTAAATGATTTAGTAATTTAAATGCTGCTTATCTACTTTCAATAGATTTACATTTAATTTCTATTTCCTCTTTCTAACTAAATAAACAATCATTGAATATAAGATCAATTATTGGTTGTTGAATGAATCTACTTAATTTACACAATAAATTTAATAAACCAATCAATATTTTATCAGTTGGTGTATTTTTAGATCTAGTTTCCTAACTTTTATAATTAATTAAATTCTGTAACATCTATTAACTTAATTATTGATAATCTATAAATTGTTGAGATTCTTCGCTTTCAAATGCACTATCAATTAACTAACTTAATAATTCATAATATTAAGCAGAATTAGCCTAAGAGTTTTACATAGTTATCAACTATTACAAAATGATTCTTGTTGGTTAATTATTGTTTTTTTAACTTTCATGACATAATACTAATATTGCTCTACTAAATAAGTTTCTTAAAGTATCAGAATTACCATTAAAAATTCCACTGAAAAATATATTAATAAATTCAACATTTTCAATACTTTTTTCTAATAATTTATGATTGTGTAACAAGATTACTATGATAATTATAATACTATGTTCAATAATTTATCTATCTTCCTATTCCATTTCATTACATTTTAGTAGTTCTTATATTAAGTTGATTAAAACACTAATAAAATTCTCTATTTTCTCTATAATGTTATTACCTAATTGACTTTCTTTCAATTTCTAAACTAACAATTAAAATTTTTCAGGCTCTTCAGATTATCTAATATCTAATAATACTTAATCTAAAGGTTTAATAATTTGAATTCCTCTTGATGCCTTATATAGATTAGGAATTTAAGAAGCACAAGCAGCAATTACATAGTTTTAAAATGTATTTAATAGAAATGATAATATTTCTTTTTCAATTTAAGATAATGTACTAACAGATTTACCTTAATATTCTTTGAACAATTATAATAATCTATCAAACCCACCTAATTACAAGAATTTACTCATCCATTTATCCTTTAATCTTAAAATATCTTAATCTTCAATTAATGCTTATAAATTATTAGAATCTTATTAATTCATCAGAAATTCAATAATATATAAACTATATAATAATCTATAATGACTACTTACTAACATTTAATCCCAATCTGTTGGTTTGGTAATATTCTCTAAAGTGATCATCTATTTAATTAATTATGGAGAAGGTGGAAGTCTTCTTAATAAATACCAAGTTTTCTCTTGGACTTGACTATTAGAATTTTAAAGTAATTCAAATAATAAATCTAAATACTCTTAATTTTAAACAATTTATCCTCTAGGTAATTCTTAAGCATTAATTTAAGGTAAAGGTACTTTATCTCCTCTTATTAAATCATTTCTATAATGCAATGTTTATAAATTCAACCAAACAGTAGATTTTTTAGATCTTGCTGAATCTGTATAAAAATCAAAGAAATCTTACAATGTTAAGATTGAATCTTTATCTTTATCATATTATTCAAATGTTCTTTGAATATTAGCATCTTCAATACTACATGGATTGCCTGTGCATCCTGTAACAAATCTAGTACAATCCTCTTTTGTCATTTTACCATCAGTTGAAAATTCATTAAATATTTCAGTAAATGCTACTTTAGCTTATTCTGATAAGTTATCTCCATCTAATAATTACATTTCTTTAACTTCCTTAACTTATTTTTTAAAAACCATAAGTATTTCACCTTTCTTTAATCTTAAATCTTTAATCATTTTTCCATTTTCTGTAAACTTTATTTCTCCTTTTAAACTATTCAAACCCACTGCATCCCATTATTACTTAATTACCTTACTAATTGCAAATCTCAATTCTACAATTGTTTAATTATCATTTATTTTTATTGTAAATCTTTTTTATTAACTATTTTCATATTAAATTTGAATTTAGAGTTCTTCTCCTTAAGATAGAGCATTCAAACTCTTTAAATTACCAACACCATTTATTTCACTTTAATCAATGAAATCCTCTAATACTAACAAACATCTAAGCAATTTGTTATTTTATTATTTATTTTCTTATAATTTATTAAACAATCTTTCTATGTTTATTTCAAATTGATGGCAATATTCGATAGCCATCAAAGAAACCTTCTCATTCTCTCCTTCTAATATTATTTACCATAAATAATCAAAACCAAAATTCTCATATTTATTAATTGCAGATAATACAGTTTTAAAACAACTAAATCCCTCTTCTGTTAAATGAGCAAGATCATTCGTCATCTTCTCAATTAAAAAAGTCTTTAATTCTGATATTGATACCATTGATGTTAATTAAGATTGACCATCTTAATTTGATAATGTACTAAACCATTTAAAAACTAAATCTTTTTCTTATTAACTTTCAGATTAAAAAACTAACAGTTCCCAAAGAGTTGATATTACTTTAAATGTTAAACGATATTCATAAGTACTAATATTTTAGTAGAATATCTAAATAAATTGCATTCTAACTTTAATATCTTCAAAGCTATCTTTTTACTTTTTAGATTCTCTTATTTAATTAATAACTTCTTCAATGATTCCAAATTTACATTATAAATCACTCAAAGCCACATTACGTGTGTATTATTCCCAAGTTGCTGGAGATATATCTAATTTTTCAATTAATTTAATCAGCACTCTTAATCCAATACAAGTCGATTCCTATTTTACTATACTCTCTCCTATCATTAATATTTATTCTCCTTTATGTGGTCTCATATCAAATGATGTCACTAAATCTAGATATTATCCCAAATATTATTCAAATAAAGTTTAATTCAATTAACCCTTTTGTAATACAGTCCAATAATAGTTACAACAATTTTATATATATTCTTCTTTATACTTATGATTAGATTTAACAATGTCTAATAACAAATCTAATTCATCTTTAGTTACTTCTTTTGGATCTTTATTACAAATTTCATTAATTAAAAATTCCAACCATTCTTTTTCCAATGAATTAGAAACATCTTTAAATAATTTATGAATAGCTAATTTATGTTCATATTCAGCTTTATCTAAATTATTCCATATTTCTTTTAAATTTTGTATTCCTATCATTTTTTCTTCAATAAGAAATTTAAAGAATTCAGCACTTCTTTAAACTAAATGAGAGTTACCTGAACCAACATATAATGATTCAAATATCTTTTTTTAATTTAACCATTCTAATATCATTTAGATTGCTGCTTGTTTTTATGATTCTTACATTCCATACTAAATATAAAGATCTTTAGTTCTTTTAATTAATTCTTAGATTGCTTTTAATCCTTAAATTTTTCTTTCGAGAAAATCACTATTGAAACATTTAAATGCAATATCGAAGTCTAATCTATCAATAATTTCTGATCTTTTTTAAATGGGATATATTCTTTTCATTAAATTATTAAGTGCATATAACACATCAGTAATTTTTTGAGTAGTAAAATTACGAAGATTATTATCTGCAGATTATAAAATATTATTTTATACAGCAATGTATAGATTAGGTATATAATTAATAACAAATTATTTGTGTAACATTTCATGGATATTATTGAGAATTTACATATAAACATGTAGGAAATCAATAGTACATTTAGATTGTATAGATTGTAGTATGAATTGAAATAATCCATGATTTCCAAAATCATTAATCATTTAAGTAAGAACAATTGAACGACGTGTTTATTTGGTATAAAAGCGTGGAATAGCATAATGATTATCTGGATATAGAAAATCATTAGAATCATGTATAGAATCATCTTGAGAATACGGATTAGGATATTATCCTTTAGAGAAAGTGTTTAATTTTTGAATTCTAGGACTAACTGCACGTATTCTTTCATCATATTATTGATTCCAACCAAAGTATTTTTTACCGATAGAATCATAGAGATTACCTCTATCATCATAAATTCTAAATCCTACAATATATTCAATATCTTCTTAATCTTTTAAAATTGTTATAATAGTAGCATTCTACCATGTTCTATTATCATAACAATCAATAATATCTCCTGGTTATAATGAATGTCTCCATTACCATTCTTCATCATTTACTTTACTTTTAAATGGTGCTATATCCATAGAATATCTAAGTATTTTTCTTTTATCATCATTTTCATACCATTTAACCCATACATATTTCTCATTCAATTTCTCTATTTTACCTCTACACCATCCTATTACATTACCTTTCTCATCATCATACAATGCATCTACATCCATCCCCTCTTATAATTCAGCACTAAAATTATATTAAGTAAATTCATGATGTGAAAACTATCTTATCATTTTATTATTCATACCTAATTTACATCTATCTAATGTAATTCATAACATTTATATATTTGCTTCTCAGGATCCATTATTATTCTCATCGTTTCCCATCCTTTTAATTATTCCTTATTATTTAAACACACCTTTACTATATGTGATAACATTTTATTTGCCAACTATCCTCTATTAAATTAAAACTTACCTTCCAACCTCCTCCATATTACCTTAACTCTATTACTGTCTTCCCAATTTGATATATTAAATCTATACTCATTTAATCTTACATCTATTACCATATTATCTCTAAATCCTTCTAACAACTTTTATATAACCATCTTACTTACTCATTTTATTATTATGATCCTAATCTCTATAAGCATTCCTTCAACTCTTCAATATTCATTTAATAAATTATCACTTTATTTTTATATCAATTTCCTATTATAATCACTAATACACCCTTTAATATTATTTAACCTTATACAAACAATCCTGTATTTTATAATTAAATTAATGGGAATCTGTTCAGCAAAAAACAAAACTAATTAAGAACTAAAAGAATAACATGAAACTCTACCTTAATAATCTCCTTAACTTGATCCTACTTAAGATGCACAAAGAAATTGTAAATCTGAAACGCATATCAAAACTAATAAATTACCTGCACAATCATCTAATCAAAATCTCAAAGCCAAAATTGTTACTAGTCCATCTGCAAAACCGATTAAACGCATGGTCTGGGCAGATTAAATTATTGAAAATTCAGGTCAACGTGGTACACTAAAAACATGGATTTCAATAAAAAATACTAACTTCTCTAAATATTACTCTATTTTAAGCAAAGAACAATCAAAATGTCGTATAAAATTGAATGAATAAATGGCACTTGTCCAACACAATCTGAGTGGTAAGATTAGAGTAGCTGAATTCATTTTTAAAACAAATGAAGGTGAACAACTTGTAGAATCTATTTATAAAAGTTAACTAGTATTTATAAACTTACTAAATTTTAGAATCATCCTAATTTAATTAAGCTAGATGAAATTTATTAAGATGCATCCAAATATTAAATTATTCATGATTTTTGCAATGGAGGTTCACTTCAATAATATTTAGCTATATCAGTTTATACGTAATAACAAGCAGCACTGATATTGAAATAAATCATTGAAATTATTTCATATATTCATAAATTAGAACTAAATCATGGTGGATTATCATTAATTTCTTTTTAAAAGTATAATTAATCTAATTCAAATTACATTAAATTAGTAGATTATAAACCTATTCATGTTAAACAAATGATTTCAACAAAAGATAGTTTAATGTATACAGCTCCAGAGGCACTTACATAACCTGAAGTTTATACTCCAGAAATGGATATATGGAGTATAGGTGTAATGCTATATAGGATGCTTTCTGGTTAATATCCATTTTAAGGATCAAATAAGGAGGAATTACTAGAATCTCTTAAAAAGTATTAAACATCTGATGAATTAATAACAGATTGTTTACCTCGTAATAGTGTAGAAACAATAAAAAAATTCTTAAGATGGGATCCAAAAAAAAGAATGAAACTAAATTTGGCTTTAAATGATGCTTGGGTTAAATAAAATATTGAATAATCAAAAGTAGAATAAGATCAAATTGTTAAATAACTTGATCAGAATCACCCTCTTTCCTTTTTATAATGTTGTTTCTTATAGCATATGATTACAACCTTTTAATCTGATTAAGAATAATCTTTGTATTAAATTTTTGGATAGTTTGATATTAATCATGATGGTAAAATAAATAGATAAGAGTTAACATAAGCTTACTTGAATCAATTTTCAAATATATAAGAAGTAAAAGAACACGTTGATTCAGTTTTTAAAGGTGTAGATATTAATAGAAATGGTGAGATTGATTTTTAAGAATTTTTGATAGGAGTAATAGATCGTAATACATTGATTACTACTGATAATATAAAAGAAGAATTTCGTATATTATCAGATGTAGAAGGTCACATTTCACTTTCGAAGATGTGCTAATTATATCATAATAAAAAATAGCAATTAAAATAGTAATTTTCCATATATGAAAATAATCAAGTATTTTTTTATTTTATTATTATTTATAGATAAATTTTAAATAATTTTAAGATTTAATGTTTGATGCACTTTGATTAGGATGATTAATTTTGAATTTTTTCTATATATTATTTAATATAAACAAAAATTTAATGTAATAATTTTTAGAGTAAAATGAAAACGTTTAATATAATAAATAATATTAAATTAAAATTCATTTAATGAATATAACTTTATAAATAAATTAAATATTAATATTCAAACTAAAGATTCTGTATAATTTCTTAATATTTATGTTCGTAATGATCTTTGAGTTTTAGGAATTTTTGAATTCTTAAATCTTTCTTTAGATAGATAACCAGGAACCCAAACTTTTTTGTATCCAACAAATTCATCATCAAGAGTTGGATGTAATATTTTTCTGACTGTAGATTAACAAAGTGGTTAAAAATCAGGATCTTCAGAATGAAATTGTTCATTTTCAATAGTTAATGGTGTTTTTGGATGTGAATTAATTTTGGAATGAAGTCTTTTATTAGTGTTAGTTATAGTAATAACATTTTGAAATGGTAATTTCCTTTTAGGTGATTCTTCTTATAGATCTCTAATTTATTAATCATCATCTCCACCTATATTAATTTAACTTTATTATCTTAAAAATTATGCTTTTTTCAATTAAAAAGATTTTCTTCTGGTAACTTTGTAATTTTTATCTTGAATATTATTTTGCTAGACAAAACTATATAAATAATGTAATACTCTGGTAATCTATCTTTTTTAACTGAGAATCCAACATGAAATATTTTATCTCGTTCTGTTTCTTAGATAGCATTATTAAGTAATTTTCTATATTCAAGCATAAAATTCTTCTGTTATTTTTGAAGTAAATCTTCAGGATTAAGATTGTTGGTTTTCTTTTTTGATTGAAAAACAAGTTCTATATTATCTAATCCTTTATTAGATGAAAAGTATTTTTGATTAGTAATACTAATTGAATTATAAGAATTATTAAATCGTATTATTTTAACAGCATTATCAATGAAATTGGATAATATTTTAATAGTATCTTTTTATTTAGATTCTAATTCAAACATGGTAGCAATAATATTGTCACTCTCAATTATCAAAGGTCCTCTGAGATTATTTTCAGCAAGAGCTAAAAATTTCTAAAAATAATGATAATTGTTATACTCTATTTGGATTAGTAAATGTAATAGGATGAATATCTAATTGGTTAATCAAATTAACAGGGAATTCCATATTTACACCTTTAAAGAGCCAATGATGCAAGAATTGTTTTTTAATAGAACAAAACATATCATTTTAATTAGCTAATGTATTCGATTTAGGTTTATAAGTAGGAGATTTAACAACAAATCTTCCAATAGATTAATATTCCATAGCATCTCTTCTATTATGTAAGCCAGTATTGACTTTAGGTAACCATTCATCAGTGACTTTACTATATAGATAAAGATCACCAGTAGTTGAATCTAGAAAATATTCATTAGGTCCATTTTTAAATGCTTATAAAGTATATTTTGGGAAATCTACTAATTTACAACCATTTCCATGATTGTTAGTAATATTAGCATACTAAATTTAGATAAACATTATATATATATACCACTGAAAAATTTGTTGAACACAAATAAGCAATAACTTATGCTCCAAAAGATGTAGTGAATAATAATTTCTTTGTTTTTAAACACATACGAATCAAAGTAAGTACCTTATATATTGAATATTCAATTACTTTTCTCATATTTGGATGCCATGGTTTTTAATTTGGGGATGCAATAATAAATACTATATCTAATGAATCAAACTTAAGACCATATTCTATTCTAATCAAACTTGTCTCTGGCTCATAAAGAAAATCATCTAAAGAATGACGATCTCTAATATGATATTCACATTCAGTATCAGCTACTTCTCTCTAAGATGATATCATCTATTATATTATTATAAACTTAACCTATTGAATACTTGATCTAAAATTATCAAAAGTCTTACTATTTACTTATGTTGCATTAAAACCATTTACTATTAAAAATCTCATTATATATATATATTATAATCTTATTNATTATTTTAACAGCATTATCAATGAAATTGGATAATATTTTAATAGTATCTTTTTATTTAGATTCTAATTCAAACATGGTAGCAATAATATTGTCACTCTCAATTATCAAAGGTCCTCTGAGATTATTTTCAGCAAGAGCTAAAAATTTCTAAAAATAATGATAATTGTTATACTCTATTTGGATTAGTAAATGTAATAGGATGAATATCTAATTGGTTAATCAAATTAACAGGGAATTCCATATTTACACCTTTAAAGAGCCAATGATGCAAGAATTGTTTTTTAATAGAACAAAACATATCATTTTAATTAGCTAATGTATTCGATTTAGGTTTATAAGTAGGAGATTTAACAACAAATCTTCCAATAGATTAATATTCCATAGCATCTCTTCTATTATGTAAGCCAGTATTGACTTTAGGTAACCATTCATCAGTGACTTTACTATATAGATAAAGATCACCAGTAGTTGAATCTAGAAAATATTCATTAGGTCCATTTTTAAATGCTTATAAAGTATATTTTGGGAAATCTACTAATTTACAACCATTTCCATGATTGTTAGTAATATTAGCATACTAAATTTAGATAAACATTATATATATATACCACTGAAAAATTTGTTGAACACAAATAAGCAATAACTTATGCTCCAAAAGATGTAGTGAATAATAATTTCTTTGTTTTTAAACACATACGAATCAAAGTAAGTACCTTATATATTGAATATTCAATTACTTTTCTCATATTTGGATGCCATGGTTTTTAATTTGGGGATGCAATAATAAATACTATATCTAATGAATCAAACTTAAGACCATATTCTATTCTAATCAAACTTGTCTCTGGCTCATAAAGAAAATCATCTAAAGAATGACGATCTCTAATATGATATTCACATTCAGTATCAGCTACTTCTCTCTAAGATGATATCATCTATTATATTATTATAAACTTAACCTATTGAATACTTGATCTAAAATTATCAAAAGTCTTACTATTTACTTATGTTGCATTAAAACCATTTACTATTAAAAATCTCATTATATATATATATTATAATCTTATTATATTATAATAAGAATAAATATTATAAAAATAATAATTAAATTATTTTTATTAATTAAACAATATATATAAATAAAACAAATACTAAATAAGATGAATTTCTAGAAATATTATTAATTTCTATTTAATCTAATCATCAATTAACTTCCATTACTTTAAAAATATTTATAATATTAATTCTATTATCTAATAATAATATCTTTAAACTACAATAAAATATTCAATTTTTAACAAACTAAAGTAAACTAAGTTAATTCTTATCAAATTAAGTTATATATCAATGAAAATCTTTTAGATTTATTATGTCTTTCAACTTAAGATTTAAAAACTAAATTAGCTTAATTAATTCAGTTTTACATTGATTAATATTATTTTTTTTATATTTTTAACACCATGAATCATGCATATTATGTACCATCTCATTAAATTAGTTACCATATTCAACCTTAAGCTTCATCAAATAGAAATCCTGATAATATTGCAGAATAGTATAATATTTATATCATAATCAGATTAAAATTACTTAAATCCAAAAAACATGTTAATCAATCCCTGCATAACAATAAAGATTCCCATATTCACTAATACAAATTGTAAAGTTAAAAAACAATTACCACGACTAAATTAAATTCCTCAAAAAGATAAAAATCACAAGATGTTGAACCAATCTAGTAATCCATTAATTCAGTCCTTAAATAACTACCCAAAAAATCTAATCCAACAGATGGCTATTTACTTAAGAAATAACTTAATTCTAATTCTTGTCAATCTCCTAAATTATTATTAAATCAAGATTACTAAAGCTTTAATAAAGATAAAACTGTTATCAAGACCGAACCTGATGTCTAAATTTATAGTGACAGAATCACTTCTTATAGAACTCCTATCCTTACCTCTAAATAAATTTCATCTAAAGAATAAGTTAAATCTATTTGTAAAAAAATTTATCCATCTTAACCTTCTGATGAAACAACCAATAACAAATTAGACAATAAAAATCTTTATCAAAATAACAATTCTAAACTCAAAACAGAAGTCCCTGATAAAATACTTGATTTACTTCTACTCTCTACAAGAGAACTTAAAATTAAACTTACAGATAAAAAAACAAAATAATCCTCTATTCCAAAAACTTCAAAGTCTGGATTACCAGTAGACTTTTTTAATTTCAAAAAATGATATATCCATATATTTATATACTAATATTAAATTAATTCAATATTTTCTATTCATTTATATTAATCTAATCTAAATTTTATAAACTTTCAATAATATATCTTATTCTTATTCATATAAATTATTATTCTTTTTTAGAAAATTACTTTAAACTATCAAAATATTTAAAATTATTTCTTTCATTTTTAAAATTAGAATTCTTCGTACATATCTTCAAATTTATATTCCTTTAAAATATTCATTTTCTATTTTAGGAATTTTCTTCATATCTATACTCTAACTTTGACAAAATTTTCCTTCTTCTTTTATATCTATTTTGAAGATAATTATGCATTAGAATGAATCGTTCCAAATTTTTAATTTAGTATGTAATTAATCATTTTATAAAATGTAATTAAAAAAAACTTATTTGATCTGATCATCATTTTTATTATTTATTTTTCATTATGATTTGTTAAATGTGAAAAGTAAAAAAAAATATATTACAAAATTTATTACAAAGTATTATGTTTAATTTCAACACTCGATCTTATATTAAGTAGATACAAACCAAAATTAGAAAATAAGTTTATTTCACAAATTAATAGACTCAAACCAAATATTTATTATCCTTAAGAACTTACAATGAATATTAATGACTATTTAACCTAATTACTAAATTTTTGTAATTCCCTTTGAGTTGATTTAATGTAATATAGTTATTAAGGCAATTTAAAACTCAATCAAAAATTATAATTTTATTTATTCTTTCTTAAGGCTATTTTCAATATTTTGTTTTTTTAAATCTTGATTATTATGCTTAACTTTCCGTTTTTTTATTTCAATTTTTAATCTCTTGGTTTTATTATGTTTTTTTATTTTAGATAACAAATTTTGTAATATATCTTTTTTGTAAATTTAAATTTCTAATTTATTTTCCATTATGATTTTGAGAAAAGAATTTCTTAATCTAAATAGTCATGACTATGACTGTAATTTAATTTACTTTTTCTGTTAATTAATAACCATTATTAATCATATTTTGTTAATTTTTAAATAATTAATGAATTATTTTTAGATTATAAATTTTATTCTAGTCAAATTAATTTTTTTTCATTGACAAACTATAAAATTGATTTTTTTTGTTAATGTATGATTTAATCAAATTTTTTAGACTTCCCATTCATTTTATCTTTTGACAATTTTATACAAAATGAAAAGCTCAGAAATATAAAATTTAAGGATGGTAATCAATGTTAAACTTTAATAGTAATCTATCAATATAAACATTTATTAAATTAATGAATTCCAATTTTTAGTGGGTTTTTTGTGAAAAAAAGATTTGTTTATTTTTGAAATAAATGTGTTATTTAAATTTATCAATGGAATAAATATCTACCTTTGATGATAAAATAATTGAAATTCCTGAATGTTCTATATGTTTACAATCTTTACAGAAAGATCTAAGTATTTTAGTAAATTGTGGACATGTATTTCATTAATAATGCATTTATTATTTGAAAGCAAGTGCTTATAATAAATGCCCAATTTGCAGAGTAAAAATGAATAAAAGATGCGATATCTTTTATAGTTTAAAAATAAAACCGATTGAAGATGAACCTAAATTTATGACAAATATGATCTAAATTATTAACTTGAAAGAAGAAATTGAAAAATTGAAATAAACCAGAGACAATGATAAAGAATCTTTATTGATTTTAGAATAAATGGTAAGCACAAGAGACAAAAAGATTTAAATACTTCAAAAAAAATATAGGAGTTCTAGAATAGAAATTTAATAAATCAAGGATAAATATCAGGATCTTAAATCAGATTTTTAAGATCTAAAAATATTAAGTCAAAACTTTAGAAATGGATTAAATAAATTAAATTATAAATTAGAAAGTTCAACATCAACCTCAGATGATGATGAAGAAATATCTAATTCATCAAATGAATCTAATGAATCAAATAATATGAAGGATCAATTTAAAGATAAAGTTTGTCAAATGATTCAAAGATTTTTAAAACAACAATAAACTTAACAATTATTAAAAGATAAAAAATAAAAAGAAAAAAATTAATCAGGGTTAGGATCTAGAAGTTAAAAAAAATTATGTATAAAAGAGATTTAATCTTTTGAAAAAAGTCTTAGGCAATATAAATGAATATATTATAATTTTATTTTATGCAGGAATTTACATTAAATCTATAACAAATCTTTTAATTAGATAGTTTTAAAAAAATAGTAACATCTACTTTAGAAATCGCTCCAATTCTCCAATTCTATCAATTTCACTTACTAATACTTTTTCCTTTTTTAATAATTAAAAATTCAGTAGATATAATTGAGAAGATATATTTTAATCATCTTAGTTTAGATTTTTTTTTAATTTTTAGTAAGTTCTATAGAGTTGTGAATAATAAACAGAAATCTGTAAATTAAATATATAAATTAAAGTTTATAATATATATTTAGAGATTCGATTGATCAAATTAAAAAATGATGAGACATCGTTAATTAATGGTTGGTAGATCAAATAATATAAAAAATAAATTTTTATTAAATGATTGAATAAACTAAAATTCCTAAAATCTGTAGATGGAAAGGATATTCTTAAAACATAAGTAAAATTACAAAATTTTAGAATAAAAGTATTATAGTAATTAAAATTAGTTTTGGGTTTTTATAAAATATTCAAATCAGAAACTGTTATCTAAATGTTGTCTTATAAATTATGTTAAAATTAACCAAATTCTAAAAATGGATTTTTTTAGACCAACTGTATTAATTAGATGTATAACAAAAAATGCTCAATTTTTAATTTAAAAATCATAAGAAGAATTTACTCTTGATTCTTTCATTTTTTTGTAAAATTAATGAGGAACTTTGCAACATAAATAAATAATTGTAATGAATCCAGATTTTATAAGATGATTTATTATTATTATATAGTGTTATAATTATAGTTTGATTCTACTAATAGAAAATTATATATGTAGTGAAATGTATAATTATTCTGTTTTAGATGTAAATAGGAGATTAAATTAAAGAAAGAAATAATTGATAAAATTAAATAGATTATACAGATTAAGGATAGATTAAGGCAATCTAATTAAAAATAAATAGGAACATATAATTTATGTATTGATATAAAAGTAATATTTTGAAAAGAGATTTTACACAAAATAATTAAGTTATTTAAATATTTAACTAGAAAGGGCGGGATATTAAATTTTATATCAAATATAAATGGGAATAGAGAATTTACTAAATTTTTTAAAGCCTGCTTTAGTTGAAAGATGTATAGCATATTATCGTGGTAAAACTGCGGCTGTAGATGCAATGTCATGGCTTTATCGTGGTTGTTATTCTTGTGCATAAGATTTAAATTAAGATATTGAAACAAATGATTATCTTTATTATGTTTTAAAAATGGTAAATAGATATAAGTTTATAATTAGTTAATGATGTTAAGAGAATATGAAATAACACCAATTTTAATATTTGATGGTCGTAATTTAAGAGCGAAAGAAAAGACTGAATAGATGAGAAAATAAATAAAATAACAAAACTTATAAAAAGGAAAAGAATTATAAGAAAGTGGAAATTAAGAAGAGGCAAAAAAATACTTTTAAAGGTGTTTAAAAATAAGAAAGAAAATGATGTATACAACATTTGATGTGTTGAGAGAATAAGATATAAAATATATTATAGCGCCATATGAAGCTGATGCTTAGATTGCTCATATGTGTTTAAGTGGATAATGTGATTTTGCCATAACTGAAGATGTATCTAAATTTATTATATAAATACAAGAGTGATTTAATTTGTTATTAATGTCCTTTAATTGTTTTTAAGTTATAAAGTAATGGAGCATGTTTTGAATTAGAATTATCTAAACTTAAACAATCAAGATCAAATAGAGCTCATATTAAAAATGATGATGTGAGATAATTCTTATCATTTAAAGATGAATAAATTATTGATGTATGTATTATGAGTGGATGTGATTATCTTCCATCTATTAGAGGTATGGGAATCAAAAAGGCTTTGAATTTTATGTCCAAATATGATGACATTACTAATATTATACTCAAAATCAAAAAGAATAAATCATTTAATTCAAAAATTCCATTTGAATATGAAAAAATTGTTAAAGCAACTAGATTAATTTTTTAATTTTAAACAGTTTATTGCTCAAATACTAAAAAATGGATATCACTTAATCAAAATAAATTTCAATAGTTTCTTTCAAATTTATAAGAAAATCATTTCTTACCTCTTGATTAAATTTAATAATTAATTGGAGAAAAAATTAATGAAGATTTACAATTTCAATTTAGTAATGGAGACTTAGATATTAAGACTTTAGTTTTTAGAGAAAAAGTTAAAATCAATTTTGATTAACTCTTTAAAAGATTTTAAAGGAGATTTGAAAATTCTAAATAATAAATTATTGATATTGAAACTAAGTAAAGAGTGTCTTAATTTCTATAAACTTAAGATATAGAAAATCTACCAGAATTTATTGAAAAACCTTCCATCAATTTAAAAGAATAACAATTTTTACCACCAAAACGTTAGTAGATTTAGAAACAAGAATTTAATATATTTTAATTATGTGAAGAGATTTTTGATTAATAGGATAATATAATTTAAAAGAATTAAAATAATATAGATCATTTAGATATAATGAAAGAATAATCAGTAGATGATGATCTCTTTAATTCAAATCGTAAAATCTTATAAAATACTAAAATGAATCAAAATGAATCAGATTCCAATCAAAATTCATCTGAACCACAGCACAATCCATTCTTAATTAAATCTAAAGTAATAAATACATAATGCTTAAGTCAAGTATAATTTAACTATTATAATTTTAGATAAAAAGCAATCCTACATTAGATAAGTCAACTTAAAAAAAGTCATAAGTAAAATCTATAGAAAAAGTACTCAAATAAACTTAATCAACTATATTTAGTTTTGTTAAAAAATGAATATAATAGCATTATATATCAATTTTTTTTAGAATTCTTAATCTCAATTTTCTCTTCAATGATAAGTAAGATTAAAAAGTTTTATATTATAACAAATTTATTTAATCATTGTCTATCCAATTTGATATTTTTGGAAATTTAAATGATTTAATAACAATTTTTTTTTTCTTTTTAAAGTTGCTTATGTTTCATATTTTCTGACAATGATATTTAGTTTTATTTGATTAATTAGACTAGATCTATTGATGTGTTGATTGAATATCAAAATAGAGATTAATAAATTATTTATTATTTAATAATAGTCTTATTCTTTTAATAATATCAATGAAGCATAAAAATCTGTTATCTAAAGAAACCATAAAAAATATGGAGAAAATAAAATAAAAATGACTTTATTTAATATAAAATAAAATTGAGATTAATATTTCTGTTTTATTATTAAATTAACGATAATGGGATGTTGTGAAGCCAATGGAATAAGGAATAGATTGGATTAGATTAATCCATTTAAACAATAAAGAGGTAAGAATATATGTGAAATCAAAGATAATTCTGCACCAATCTGTAGGAAACCAATATTTGATGAGAATTCTACATAATAATATAAATCAGAGTCATAATATTATTCATACAAAACTCAACAGTTTAAAGTATCTAGATCTCCAAATAAATTGGATGACTTTAATACTAATTAATTTAAAGTTTAGCAAAAGCAACCTATGATGAATCATAGAATATAAACATAATAAGCTGTTTCTTGTCCTCCTATTCGACAATAAACAAATTAATATTTAAGTAATTAAAGTTTCTCTGTACCTGTCAGTGCTATAGTTTAACAACCCTAATATGTTGTAAACAATCAACCTTAATAATGTTAACCATATGTGATATATCCATAAAGTAATAATATTAGCTTTCGTGGAGATCATGTTAGCTAAATACTCACCAATCTTAATAACTGTATAAATTTATTGTTATTTTAGAATAATAGAGATTATTTAAGACTGCTTCGAAAGCAATAATGAAAGTAGAAGATGATAAATTGACAAATAATGATAGAGAAGTTATGAAGGATATTTTTCATAAACTAGAAAAAACTTCATGTTTTAATTCAAAGAAATCAAGCAAAAGTAATCTAGCTGGATCATTATAAATGAATAGTAAGGAACTTAAAAAGATGTATGATTAAATGAATAATTAACTATAATTATTGAATAAATTAATAGTTTGTTTAGATGATAAATGGAATATGTAAGATAGCAAGTAGGTTAAATTATAACTAAAAGAATTTTCAGAAAAAGTTAAAGAATTAGGAGAAGTGACTTTACATAATAGTTTGATTGAATAATAAGGGAGTGATAAAAGTTTCAGATCTTAAGAGTCTTCATTTCTACCAAAGACTAATTATACATAGACTAAAGAAATTGATTTAAGTAATTTAAGTGAATAGGAAGATAGTCAAATTAAGTAGATGAAAGATATTATGTAAAAGTATCGTAATCAGACTAATGAATAAAGTGGTCTATTTTAGAGAGATTTAAATCAAAATTCATTTAATAATGTTAAGATATAATAAAGTAAATTATCATCATAAAGAATGAAAGAAAATAATTCCAAAATTGATTCCTTAATAAATAAATTGCATCATTTGAATCAAAGCTACAAATTGTTATAAAATCAATGATTTATTATTAAATTTATATACTATTATTTTATTATAAAATACGGCAAAATTATAATTAATATATATAAATCATGGGGAATATGTGTGAGGCAGGTAGTTCACCAACTAGAATGAGCTCATTAGATAAATTTGAAGTTTAACCTGTATTTGATGAATCTCCTACCATTTAAAGTGCCTCACCTAAAAGGAGGAAAGTAAATAGAGATGATTTTCTAAATTTAGGATTGATTGGAAAAGTTTAAATTATATACTATTTTAGGGAGCTTTTGGATCTGTTTATAAAATTATGAAAAAAGATAATGGTTAAATATATGCGATGAAAGAATTAAAAAAATAAACTTTAACAGACCATAACTTAGAAACAGTCAATTTTTTAGAAAGGTTTGTATTGAAAACTAGTGAATGCCCTTTTATAGTAAAGTTAAGGTATGCGTTTCAAACTTCTTCTAGATGCTACTTTGTAATGGAGTAAAATTATGTAATAATAAAATAGTTATGTATCTGGAGGTGATTTACATCGAATTTTAAAAAAAAACGGTGCATTACCAGAGAAAATCGTAAAATTTCTTATAGCGGAGATAATTTTGGCATTAGAATATTTACATACATAACTAAAGATAATATATAGAGACTTGAAACCAGAAAATATTTTATTGACCGAAACGGGACATATTAAGCTTACAGATTTTGGATTGGCTACATATATAAAAGATGAACATACATATACTGTAATATTAAAATATTATAATAAAGATTGCAGGAACACCTGAATATTTAGCACCAGAAATAATTGCACGTTCTGGTCATACTTATGAAGTTGATTTTTGGACTTTAGGAATTTTAATATATGAAATGTTATCTGGATATGCTCCATTTACATGTGAAGATCGTAATGTATGTACCATCTAAAATGTAAATTTATTTTTGATTATTTATAAAGCTTATTATGCAGAATAAACCAATATATTCTCCAAAAATCTCAAGCAATGCTCGAAACTTAATTTCTAGTCTTTTAAGATTTAATCCAAAAGAGAGATTAGGAGCTAAATCCTTCAATGATCTCAAACGCCATAACTTTTTCTAAAACATTAATTTTGAAGCACTCTCTTAATGTCAATTATAATCTCCTTTAGAGACAGTAGCACAAAAGAGTAAAGTTGAATAAGAAGAATCATTAACTCCTATTAAAAATGAGGATAAACCTCAAAATAGTAGTCCACCTAATTGGCAACCTATTCATGATTTTAGTTATGATCCCCACCTTGATAATGAAATTAACACGTAAAACGGTTGAAATATTTGTGCATTTTCAATTAAGAATAAATATTTTTTATCTCACATTTATTTCATTTTTGTTAATGAAAAATGATACTACTTTTAAATAATATTTATTAGAATGATTCNCCTAAAAGGAGGAAAGTAAATAGAGATGATTTTCTAAATTTAGGATTGATTGGAAAAGTTTAAATTATATACTATTTTAGGGAGCTTTTGGATCTGTTTATAAAATTATGAAAAAAGATAATGGTTAAATATATGCGATGAAAGAATTAAAAAAATAAACTTTAACAGACCATAACTTAGAAACAGTCAATTTTTTAGAAAGGTTTGTATTGAAAACTAGTGAATGCCCTTTTATAGTAAAGTTAAGGTATGCGTTTCAAACTTCTTCTAGATGCTACTTTGTAATGGAGTAAAATTATGTAATAATAAAATAGTTATGTATCTGGAGGTGATTTACATCGAATTTTAAAAAAAAACGGTGCATTACCAGAGAAAATCGTAAAATTTCTTATAGCGGAGATAATTTTGGCATTAGAATATTTACATACATAACTAAAGATAATATATAGAGACTTGAAACCAGAAAATATTTTATTGACCGAAACGGGACATATTAAGCTTACAGATTTTGGATTGGCTACATATATAAAAGATGAACATACATATACTGTAATATTAAAATATTATAATAAAGATTGCAGGAACACCTGAATATTTAGCACCAGAAATAATTGCACGTTCTGGTCATACTTATGAAGTTGATTTTTGGACTTTAGGAATTTTAATATATGAAATGTTATCTGGATATGCTCCATTTACATGTGAAGATCGTAATGTATGTACCATCTAAAATGTAAATTTATTTTTGATTATTTATAAAGCTTATTATGCAGAATAAACCAATATATTCTCCAAAAATCTCAAGCAATGCTCGAAACTTAATTTCTAGTCTTTTAAGATTTAATCCAAAAGAGAGATTAGGAGCTAAATCCTTCAATGATCTCAAACGCCATAACTTTTTCTAAAACATTAATTTTGAAGCACTCTCTTAATGTCAATTATAATCTCCTTTAGAGACAGTAGCACAAAAGAGTAAAGTTGAATAAGAAGAATCATTAACTCCTATTAAAAATGAGGATAAACCTCAAAATAGTAGTCCACCTAATTGGCAACCTATTCATGATTTTAGTTATGATCCCCACCTTGATAATGAAATTAACACGTAAAACGGTTGAAATATTTGTGCATTTTCAATTAAGAATAAATATTTTTTATCTCACATTTATTTCATTTTTGTTAATGAAAAATGATACTACTTTTAAATAATATTTATTAGAATGATTCATTCATGATAGATATACTTACATCATTATAATTTTTATATTTATAAAAGCTTGTTCATAATAATTCGTTGTTCTTTATTTTATTTTGAATAAGAAAATTGAATATTCTTTTTTAAAGTAGTCTTCATTTATAATTAATGATAAATTACTAATGATGAAGTTTGAAATAAAAATACAAAATCATATTTTTCTAAAACTTGAATTGAATTGATATGATTTTCAATAAAGATTAATTTAAAAAAAAGTCTCACAAGTATTTGTAAACTGATTCTAAAATGAAGCATGGTGATCAAAATTATAGTTAAAAAGTAATAGTAAAGAAAAGTAAATAAAATAAGGAATGAGTCTTTTAAGCTGATAGAATAATGATAATAAGTTGAGATTAGATAAGATGAGTTGAGTAATATAATTATTGATTAATCGTTAGAATAAGTAATTATATTTTCTTAATGTTTTATAATCGAATTCCAAAAGCACTTCCAATTTTGCTTGGTTTACCTGATGATCCAAAACCAAAATTTATTTGGATGAAATTAGGAGAAGAATAGTAATCAATGATTTAAGGGAGATTAACAAAAAGGACATTTACAAGTAATCCTTAACAAAATATAAAATAAACAAAGGGAAATATAAGTTATAGAACTAGTGTTATTAATAATGATTAATTGTAGAGAAATCAATCACCTAATAATTCATCTAATATGATTTACTATGAAGAATTCAATATTGAAGTTAAGGAAAACATTTGTAAATAAAACTATATACCAATAAAAAATGTTTCAGAATTATAGGAAAGTCTAAAGAATTTAAAATATAAATATGATGCAAATCATCCAAGAGATTATGAAATTTTTGGAGGATTCGAAGGATGTAACGTTTAAGAAATCTATTATTGCAAGAATGACACAGTTAAGATTGTATTGAAATCAGATACAAATTCTCATGGTTTTTGTAAATGGTTCTCTTTGGGTTTAAAAATTTATGCATTTAAAGAAATGAGTATAAAAGTCAATATAATAAATTTGAGAGCAATAGAAAAGAATAGAGAAGTGCATATATTGAGACTTTCTGATAATCATGAATACTTTGTTCCTTCTCATTATTCATTTACAAATATTAAACGTAAGGATCATTATTTTGCATAATGTTCATTTGAAGTAAAGTCTTCTTATGAAAGTTATATAATAAGTTTTTAAAAACCATTTTCGTACAATTAGTTAAAAGAAAATGGATAATATGGATAATTAGGATTATCTAGGTTATAATATCCTATTTATTATTGGGTATAGAAATTTAATGGTCCACTTATTTTAATAGTAGCTCGTATTAGACCAGTAGATTCAAATACATCATATTTAGCTGAAGAATTGATCAAGTAATTAAAATAAACATAATTAAATGTGATTGTGGTACCAATGCTCAACCCAGATGGCGTTGTGTTAGGTAATTCTAGATGTAATTTGAGTGGAAAAGACTTAATTTCAAATTATTAATTTACCAATCCTAGTCTGTGTCCAGAAATAAAAAGTGTTTTAGGAATAGAGAATGTGTAAATTGCAATGTAAATATGCTATTTATTGGCAGTGAGTTGAGAATGCACGAGAAACCTCATGTGGTGAGTTCGATGAAATTTAATTGTGGATTACCATAAAGAAGAAGGAATTTAGAAATTCATGATATTAGTACTAAATATCAGAAATATGTTAAGATATTCATCAGTTAAAATTAAGTGAATTATTAAGAGTAGGCATCGCTTATCATAAAGGCTTTATAATAAATTCAATAATAGAATCCTGATAACATAAGTTATAAAAGTGAAACAGATCATGAAGATGATATTTTGGACAATTTCTATTATAATTCTCAATCAAAGGATTAGTAGAATACAATATAGTTATAATAATCATATTAATAAAATCTCAATCCATAAACATAATTGTAAGAATTATTATAAACTATTAATCCTTCAATTAAAGAGTAAGAATCAGTAAATCAATTAAGAAATCTAGAATGGAAAGATTTGACACATCGTTCTGAATTGTCAAATGGAAAAATAAAAACATAAATAACTCCAAGTAAAGATATTCAACATAGCTTTTTTGAAAAACAATTAATTAAAAGATAATCAAATTATCATTAACATTCTGAATCTCATTCATAAAGCCATTAAGATAAAATTATTTTAAAGAGCCCCTTTTTACCTAGCAGAGAATAGATTTTTGAAAAGTACTCAAATTTATCAAGGAGTCCAAGCAATAAAAGAAAAACTTTATCACAAGCTAAATTATAAACACTTACATAATATTAAGTTTTTAAATATAATAGGCAAAAATAATGAATTAATTATTTATTATTAATATTTTCTGTTTTCATTTAATACCTGCAATAATTAATTCAATTCATCTGTTAAATGATTACCTTATTATATTCATTCATTTAGTTTAGATAAAAGTAATCTTTTAGTAATTAAACTGCTGAATATTTACATTTTCTTCATTAATCAAGTTATCATTCCATTTTATAAAAACATCAGTATTATAAGTTTTGATCAATTAATCTGTTATTTATTTTCTAATCTTATTTAATTTCAATAAAATTAATACTAAACTTCATTTATTATTTTATCAAATATTAACAAAGACAATCAAATAAAATTTTCTATTTCTAATTTTTTCTTAAATTTATTAACATTTGATTTTGATTTTTATAATATTAATGCATCATATTAAAATGATTAATTTGGTAGATTATTGTGATTCTTAAAAAATTATTTTAAAATATATATTAATTCTTCTTCTATTTAATACTTTTTATCTATATATGTTTTTTAGAATTTCTAATTCATATTTTATTTGAAAACTAAAATTCTAAATTAAGTCTTATATAAAAAATGAATTTCTAAATAGAATTTGATTATTTTTTATGATTCTCTATTTTCGATTGTTATTTGAATTTCATATAATCAATTTAAATTATTGATTAATCTTATTTAAATAAAGGTTTAATTATGTTAGATTCATAGAGTATAACCATATAGATTAGTATATTTTATTGGCATGAGTATTAGTGAGATTTTACTTTAATTTATATTAAATTTTTTTCAAAAAATTTTATTAAAGATTTAAAATCATGGTAATACTTCATAAATAATCTTTTAGGGAAAACAACCAACATAAGGTTAAAAGAAAACAAAGGATTAGATTGCTAAAGCAGCTTCTTAAAGAAGTAAATAAACAAAGAAGGTAAAATTGTATTTTTGATAATTTGGTTAGAAATGGACAAAGGGAAGAGCAAAGGATAAATTAAACAATGCTGTGTTTTTAGATAATACATCCTACAAATAAATTGAGACCTAATTACCAAAAATGGGTTCATTGATAACAGTCTCAACAGTATCAGATAAATTCAAAGTAAATGGGTATTTATTGGTCTCTTAATTCCTTATTAAAGTTCATTGGCAAGAAGATGCATTAGACATTTTGCAAAATCAGGTTTATTGGTACCAGCTGGAGAATAAAATTCTAAATAATACATTTATACTGTAAATGCTTAAGTCATTGCTGCTTAAAAAGCTGCCGCTGCTGCTGCTGCTGCTGATAAACCTTAAGTCTAAAAGAAAGCTCCAGCCAAAAAATGAGTTTATAATTTAAGTACATTACAACAAATATATTTAATTTTGCATCAGCATACCATTCAGATCTAAAGGATTATTCTATTCTGCCATTAATTATTTATAAAAAATAATTTATTCAACATTTTTACTTAGTTAACTTTTGATCCTTGAATCTAAATATTCATTTACCTATACTTTTCAAATCTAGTTCAACTTTACAATTAAATTTAATTATCATTAAATACTATTGGAATTAATAATTTTAGAAATCCATTATGATTAATAACTTTAGATTACTTATCAATATAATGTATATATTTATATCCAAAACAAAAAATAACTAATCACTGAAGAATATAACTAAAATTATTTAAAAACAAATAAACTGCATCATTAAAAATTTAGATATCAATTCTATAATTTAGATTCCTTAAAACAATCAACTGTTCATAATTTATTTAAATTATAAATCGTAATTAGGTTTATATTAATTAACTTTAACACAATCAACACACTTTGAAACAAAAAACAATATAATAATACAATTCTAATTCATATGAAAAAACTAAAAATAAATTCTGTTTCAGAATATAAATTATTGAATTCTAACATTTTACTAAGGAAATATTCTGGATCATTTGCTAATTTATTTCTATTTTACATTTGATTTTTATGATATTTCGATTTATCTCAATTCTCTACATCTATAACAATAAAGTTCTTTCAATTCTTATTTTACAGATTAATAATTAAATAAATCATATTTAATTCCTTGAAAATTGTCCAAAAATTTATTTAATGTTGTAAATTCTCAGCTCTTCATTATTTATTAACGTAATCCCAAAGTTTAGATTATTTAAATTGAATAAAACTAATTTAAATTCATAAAGCAAATTTGTTTATTTTCATTTTAAACAATTAAGTTGAACTTTAAATTGATGAAAATAACTACTATTAATTATTAATGTATTATTCAATTATTATCATTAATAAAGAAATAATCATTTATTCATTCACAATTTTCTGGAATGTATGACTCATATTAATTAGTTAATTTATCAATAATAAAAATTACAATATAGATTTTTATTCTTATTTATATTTTGAAATTAAATACATTTTACAAAATTTATTTGAATTAATTATTATCAATATCAATAGTATTTAGTTTTCTATTTTTAATTTCTGTTCAAATAAATAGAACCTAAAATAAATTAGTAAATACTTCACAAATTACTTCAAATAATCCTATTAAAATAATAATTTAGATTAAATATTGAATGAAATCAAATATATTGAATCTGAAAATTAGATTACTAATTTTAAATTTAGTTGAGTTTATCAAAAATAAAATAAATAAAATCTACAGTAAAAGAGAATCTTGTTAAATATCATTTAAATTAATTTGATCAGAAATTTATTAAGATTACAAAGAAAACTGATATTTATGAAATGCTACAATTAATAAATTAGATGAATTAATTTAAGTAAACTTCCATTACTTTTTCTTTTTAAAATAATTGATAAATTAAAGTTATAATTAATTTTATATCAATATATTATTTTTGTATTTAGATGCATAAAAATTACAATTAATTTTTATGATTAAATTTTGTCAAAAGTTTAAAACATATTTTTCAAGCTCATTCATTCCTTACAATCCAAAAGGATTTAAAGATGTTTCCAAATATATCTAAAATCATCAATCAATATAAATAAAATTATGTGATTTTGATGTTAGTAAGGATTAGTTTATTTATGCATATAATAATTTTCTTAATTCAATTTAAGATGATGATTTTAATTTATATGTTCAAGAAGTTTGTGATAAATAATTAGCAGATTAATTTATTGAAGGACTTTCAAGAATTTAGAATTAATCATTAAAATTAGAAAAAGTATTGAATGATGAAGTTTAAGAAGAAATATTTTTCACAGAGTTTAATTTTTTTATTAGTGTTAATCGAAACATTTCCTTGTATGATCATGTAAGATGTTTGAAACAATTTAGACTGTTTTATAATCATTAGACGAATTTCCAAAATTTATTTAATTAAATTCTTAAGCAAAAGAGCTGTTGAATTGTGTATAAATAGGAGCTTTTATAAAATCTAAATTGAGTCTAAAAATATCAGACTTTGAAGTATATTTATTAAAAAATTAATAAGCATGAACCTGAAAATTTTCATCATGTCAGATTTATGGTACTTAAGGATGCAGAAGAGCTAAAAAGTCTTTTTTCAACCTTAAAATCAATATTATTTTATAATGAAAAAGAAGTTTATTTTGGAAATAATCCTACCTGGAAAATAATAGACTTAGATAGAAATATGGGAAAATAATACCCTTTATTTTTTTGAACATTAAATTAAAAACAAGCATTTAAATAATAATTAAAATATACATTTCTAACTAATTCCTGATATCAATCTTTATTCAAGCTTGATTATCATCTGTTAAGTCTTTTAGAATAATAAATAAATTCAGAAACTGATTGATTTTCTAGAAAAAAAGAAATATAAAATTAATCTAAAGATTAATACTATATTTATTATACTTATTATTTAAAAATAAAATAATTAATAAATTTCACCTAACAATTTTATCATAACTTTAATAAATACTTGATTCTTCCTTATAAAATAAAAAGATACAAAAATATATTAAAATATCACTTTGTCATAAAGATTAATGATGAGGATTGTAATAAATTTGCTAAAATGTTTTATTTAGTTTGTTTTCTAATGAAAAAATTAAAGATCTAGATTGTAAATATTTAAATTTAACTATTTTGAATTATCTTTTTAAAACTTTAATATATTAAATTAATTAATGTATGCTTATCTTAAATTGTTAATCTTTAATATCATAATTTATTTAAAAACTCTATTAAATTTGGATGTAATTCTTTTTAATGAAATTGTGTGAAGAGACAATTAAGACTTATAATTTTAAAATAAATAGAAATATTAGCTTATAAAAAGAATTTTATCACCGATATTTTGCTAAAGGACAATAGTATAAATAATCGTTACTATAGATAAAATTTTCTTAAAATATAAAAGGAAAATCTTAAATAGATGATGAACATAGTGAAGTAAATAGTATAAATCAAATATTAAAAGAAAACTAAAATATAAAATCATAATTAAAGATACATAAATCAATTAATTGTGCTATTATCTTTTAAATTAACAGTGATATAATCAGTATTTACTTTGATAAATTACAAAAAAGTATAATATATTTTTATTCAAAATGTAGGTCTTTAAATTTTAAAATTCACAAAAGAAATTCATTATATTTTATCATTTTTTTCAAATAAATTGAATCAAATGTAGATGTTAAATCTAAATATATTTATGGTAACTCTTTAAAATTTATATAAGCTTTGATAGAATTTCTTTTATAAAAATAAATTAGAATAACAAAAAACTTATAACTCAGAGAAAATAGATGAGATTTATTAATAAATATCCAATAAATTAAATTCTTACATTTATTAATATGAATAAAAAGATTAACAATTTTCCTATTCAAAAATAAGAAAAAGTTAGACTTTGATGAATCTAGAAGATTATATTATTTAATCAAATTCTATTAATGAATAAAAATTATATAACAGTGGAAACTTTGCCTCCAGCTTAAGTTTAATAAATCTAAGTCGAATATAACTTTCATTATATCAGAGACCTCGTAGAAAAATGTGTTGAATAGTTATAACACAATGTTTAACTTTTTTATGATAAAGAATGTAGAAACGCAATTGATATTGATAAAAGCCTTCAGGAATTGAACATTTAAAATAAAATTATTTATGCAAAATAGATAGATTAAGAAAAAATGACTTCTTAATATCCTAGTGTAGTTTGCTGGTTTAAATAAGATGGAAAAGAATTAGATCTTGGAGTTTAATTGAGATCAGACTTTACATTTGAAGAAGTAATAGGAATGAAATTTTTAGGTATTAGACGATGCGTTATCCTAAAATATCATAGAAAAACTACCATCCTCGATTATAGTGACAGATTTAGGGCAAACCTAAAAATTGGCAACATTGATGGAAATGTAAATGTTTAAGGTGACAAATCGTTTGGGTCCTAATCCATAATTAGTTATACACTTCTCTACATCAGGTTAAGAACCTAAAGTTGATTTATTCTAACCAAATTAATTTTAGAACAAATTTGCTTTTTCTCCTCAATTTTAAGTCAACACAAATTAATAATGTTAAGGAAATTAGATATTTCAAACTCATTCATAGCTTCCAACAAACTTATAGTTCAATAATTAATAATTTTAAAACAAAACAAATATTTCGCTATAAAAAAATCCTTAGCAAACCTAAAATTTCTAAATTCCTTTTAATCCTCAACATTAAGAACCAAAGATAAATCCTATACATCAATAAAATTAAAATTAAAACTAGATTTCGCAAAATACATCAAAGTTTGTCCCAATAAATTAAACAAATACATTACCCTTTCCGTAATTTATAAAAAATCCATAACCAGTAACCTAATCGATGTTTAATATTAACTAATAAATTGCATAATAATAACAACCATAATTATAGCCATAATAACCGTTCTAATAATAATAATAATAATAATAATAATAGCAATAATAACAATTCTAATAATAATAATAATCATAAATATAACAATAATAGTTCTAATAGTAATAATAATCATAAATATAGCAATAATAACATCTTTAATAATAATAGCAATAGTTTTAATAATAATAAATATAATAATAATAATCACTATAATAATATTAATAATAATAGTAATAACAATAATAATAATAATAATAATAGTAATAACAATAATAATAATAATAACAATAATAATAATAATAACAATAATAATAATAATAATAATAACAATAATAATAATAATAATAATAGTAATAACAATAATAATAATAATAACAATAATAATAGTAATAACAATAATAATAATAATAATAACAATAACACCAATTCTAATACCCATAATAATAAGGATAATAAAATTAATAATATTCAATTAGCAACTCTCAACAATTACTTATAAATGAAATGAATTCGGCTGAAGCAATGGCTTAATAGAGTTTAGATTAATTAACATATTTAGGAAAGTTTAACTTTTTTGTTAATCAAACTGGTGATTTTGTTTTGTATTAATGCAATTAACCAAAATTAAAAGGTTATTTTGTACAAAATAAAGGAAAAGAGGCTAAATTATTACCTGATTATGATAAATAATGGATAAATATATTAGGAATTCAAATAGCTGAATATCATCCAAATGGATTCATAATTAAATGGAAAAATAATACTTATAATGTTTTTACAATGACATATTATTGAGTTAAAATCAATTTGAATAAAATAATGCAATAATTTACATATAGTTTTAGGTTATTTCTTTCCTATAAAAATATAAATATTTTCAATATCATTTTCTAAATTCATAAAAGAGTTGCTTTTATTGTTTAGTTTAATTTATTGCAAATAAACATCTTTTCTAAAGTAAATTATTTATACTAAAAAGATGTATGATTTGTGAAAAAAAACTTAATGTAAATATAATTTTTATATTAAACATGTCAATATTATTTTAATTTCTTCAAAAGGTTCTGATTTAAAGAAAAAGTTTAAATATTATGACAGATTATTTTATTCACAATTATGATTAAAAAATGATTCTCTTGATTAATAATTAAAGAAAAATCAAATGTTTTATGAAAATTTTGATAATTTAAATTGAATAAAAATTGTTGAGTATAGAAATCACAATAAACAATATCTGAAAGTCTTTCTATTAAAAGTTAGAGGTTTTTATTGAACTTTTTTTGAATTATCAATAATTATAATATTGAATTAAAAAAATTGAAAATATTTTAGTATTAAACTTATTACAATATCTTGATTTGAAAATAAATAAAAGAGGTCAGAAATGATTAATTGTATGTTACTTAATACTTGAAGACTTGAATTTTAATAAAGGTTTGTGAAAGATGTGGGATTTTCGAAGTTCCCAGTATTTGGGAGGTTATAGAGAAAATTAAAAGAGAATGATTATTATTATTTTATGAACAATTTTACACTGAAATTTTTCAATCCAGAACTTGAACTTCAGTATCAAAATGAAAAAATATAAAAAATAAGAAAGAGAGTATTCTATCTGTTTATGGCTTTGGGATTGATTTTAAATATAACAAAAGTAATTCTGGATATTATAGAAATCAAGCCATTCACTTAATATATTAATTATATATTAGTAGGTTTGATTAGTATACTAGTTCCTATTAGTATAAAATGGCCTCTTTATATTAGATACACTCTTATGGTGGCTAATATTTCAACAGCATTATTATAATTGAATTTTACTGAAAGTACAAAAGCATAAATGTACTATAATTATGGAAGTAATTTTACTTAATTCTAAACATGTGCTTATTTTGTTTCTGATTTTATTGATAGCGTTGTTCAAGTAATTTGCCATACCATAATAAAAACATCAATTACAATATATGAAACAAGAAATATAGATCCATAGGATATTTTGATGAGTGTAGGAGCAGCAATAATTATTTCGATTGTTATTTATATATGTGATTCTAATTCTCGAAAAGAATTTTTGTAAAATATTTGTGAAAATATATGGGATTAGTAATTACCTGAGATAATTAAGAAACCATATTTCTAAGTATCATACAATAAAGCTTTGTTATAATTTAATGTATTAAGTTGGAATGATATCGATTTATTTCCATCTTATTGTGATTAAATGTGTTAAGGATGTAATGTAAGAAATTTTCTCAGATTATTCAAATGTGATGAAAAAGACTTAGGATAAATGTTATAACAAGTCACTACAGGAACAATTTAAATACATTATGGAAAATAAAAATTTAAAATAAGAATCATAAATATTGGTGTTGATTATACTAATAAAATTATTATTTTAGATGACACACTTACACAAAATTCAAATCATACACTAATGATTTCAATTAAAAAGACAATGAGTTTGTATTTGAAATAATCATCAAATAAATCTTATTAAACTTTTTTTAATTGGGGAATGATGTCTCTAGTTTTAATTAATGATTTTACTATTCAGGAAATATAACTTTGTAAATTAATTAAAAAATTAAATGCAATTTTCCAAAAATAGAAACTATTTGATTTCTTTCTCAGAGGAGATTAAAATATTGTATTCAAAGGCTACATCAACTTAATCCGAATTTATTTGATTCAAGTTTATTTGATTCTTATTTAAGTATATGACCATCAAGAAAAAAAAAAAAAGCGTAAATGTGAACACAAACCAATACCAATATTCATATCTATTTATAAAGAAATTGATAAAATATGCATTTAATTGCCTCCAACAACAAACTATTTGTTATTTATTTGCAAATATACTAAAAATATCTTTATCACTTAGATTGAATCAACAATTTTGGCAGCTCCATTATCTAATGATTTGAAAATCTATTTGAATACTTGTGTACCATTTAAAATAATTGATTGATTGTTAATTAGTAATATAACAAATTAAAATTTTCATTATAATTTACTGAAATTACCAGAGAATTCTAAAGCTTCAATAATATCTGAATGTTAAGGATATTTTTTATTCAATATAGAATGATTATCAAATGATCCTTTTTTTAAAGAAGAGGAGATCATATGTGTTAGATTTAGCTACTTGATAGTTTCTTAATTACAAAATGCTATAGGTGTTAATCCATCATTATTTAATTTATTTAAATCACCACCTAATTGAATAAATTTCATTATAAGAATAATTGAATTACTTTTAAAAATATAATGCATTGGAGTCATGCCATCAAAACTTTAAATATTTATATTAGCTCCAATTTTTAATAAATAATTGCAAATAGATTCGTTTCCATATTCTGCAGCATAAGAAAGAGGAGTTCTTCCAAATTCATCTTTTTAATTAGCATCTTCTGCTGTATAAAAGAAACCTGATTAAATAGCAATATTTAGACAACTTTTTTTAGCAGCTTAAAATAATTTTCTTGTTTTAAGTTTCATATCAGATTATATTCTTTATTTTGAAGAATAAATAGTTGATTAACTTTTTTATTTATTTAAAGCTAAACTTTTAATAACATTTATAAATTCTGCTTCAATTTTTTAGATTCTTTCAGGATTCTTTTTAGAAAGTGAATTCAATAAATTCTTTTTTTATTCTTCTTATTCAGCTTTAATTTGTTTTTATATTTTATATTATTTTCTTTAAAGATAAGCTCTAATGGCTGCTTTTATTTTATTAATAGCATCAATTTCAATTTCTTTAGTAATCCATTCATGAGGATTCTTATGTTAATTAATTTATAATTAATTTTGTTCAGCTAAAGATTTAGAAGCAAATTATCTTTCTGTTTATGGACCTCCACTCAAATATCGTTTATAATCAGATTATCTAATAGTACTTGATGATCTAACTTTATATTTAATTTCTTCTTTAATACCTCTATCAGTTTATGATCCAAAATTCTTAATAATTAATTTTGATGGAGGGTGAAACATTCTTTAAACAAATTCAGTAGATTTCATTTCTTTATTAATTTTAAATAAAAAAGTTCTTTATTTTGGTATATTTCTAGTAATAAAATTATTAGCAATTCCAATATTCTTTTAATTTCTATATCTCCTAACTCTCTTCATTAATTTATCTTTAAATTTCAAAATAACTTTATTAACACCTTTTTATTATTAAATATAATGATCCTGATCTAATTCTTATTGTAATTTAATAAAATGTTTTTTTTACAAATCTCTAAAGATAGTAACCATTTTCATTTTAATTTTTTGAAGTTCTTTCTAACTTTTATATAATTACATCTTTTTCAGAACACTAAAATGAGTATCTTTGACCTATTATTGTAGATTAGTATTAATTTTTTTAAGCCATATTTATCTAAGTGATTTAACATCATTTGATATATTAGTATATGTAGCTAATATACATTCAGCTATATTATATTCAATTTAATCTAGAATATTTTTATCCAAATGAGATATAGTCTTCTATAAAAATTCTTTATCTGAACAAGTATTTAATAATTAAGATGTTGTGGCAATGAATTTAACTTCTTGTTCAGTTAAACATCCTCCTTCTGTATATTTAGTGAGTAATTCATCTCTCTATTGATTCCATACACTCTATCCAACATTATCTAATATAGCTTTTTAAATAACTGGATATAATCCCAATACCTTATGAGTTTAACCTTTTGATCGATACTATTTTTCTAATTCTGCATTCCACTATCCCTTAAAATCCTTATGTTGAGAAATTAATTAGATTTTAGGATTCACTGTAAGTTCCTCCTAAATTGATGCTAATCTTTTTCTACTAGTAATTGCACATGTTGTACTACCTCTACTTATCTAAGATATATTTGACTAACTAAAAATTCTATTTCTTTTCTCCTATTCTTATTACTTAGACTAAGTATCAGTAATACTATCAATTAAAGCATATTGTAATTTCTTTCTCAGATGCTCATATTTTGATTTCACATTCAACCATTCAAATATATTCATACTCTAATTATTCTTCTTCTACAATTCATTCCATTCATCCACTCGATATTAATGCATTCTTAATTCTACCTTTGTCATTAAACCTATTTATTTATTATTATACTCTACATCTATTCCTTTATGTGCTTAAACATTGCTCCTATTACAAAATTCTATCTCTTATCCATCGAATTATATTATTCTAATTACTGAATTGAAAATCCAAATTAGTGACAAAATTATTATAAATCCTTATTTAAAACCATCTCTTAAATCAGTAAAGCATAACTCTCCACCATTTAATGTTTTGTGTTTTTACAAAGACCTGAGGATATTGATATCCCAGAACTCTAACTCATTTAATCTATTTGCTGAATCTCATTAAGCTAATGTATTCTCATCTCAAAATCTTTCTCATTCTTTAATTCTCCAAATACTTCCTCATCTATTACTACTTCCAATTATGAATGAGTTCTTCTTGATTTTAATGAAAAATTCTTATTTTGTTTAATCATGTTCATTACTTATTAAGATTAATAATTTTATAAATATTTTATTAATATGGAATTATGTTAACTGCTACCAAATCAGTTCAATAAAAGCTTAAATCTTTCTTCTAAATAAATCATAAGAATTGGTAAATTACTTTCAAACTCACCTTTCCTAAATTTATAGCATCTTCATCTTAGTCATAATAATATTTCTTGTTTGGATGGAATTCAATAATTCAAATAGTTAAAAAGTCTATCTCTTTGCAATAATCAAATTGTTGATATAAATGAACTCAAAAAAGTCAATCAGAATCTCTAATACTTATCTATACACTCTAATCCTTTTAGCGTTTATGATTATCATGATGTATGTTACAATTTCTTTATAAATTTAAAACGACTTGATGGAATGGCAGTAGACATGAGAATAGTTAAATCCTAAAGAATATAAGCAGAAATAGTTTCAAGATGGTTGATTCCATGGATTTATTAAATTAACATCTAACTGTTGAATATATAAAAAGTGTTATCTTTAAGAAGTGCAACAAAAGAAATTGATACAAAGTCACAATTAAAAATTGTATCAAAAGATCTCTTATTATAAATTAATTGGTAACTTACTGATACTATGTTATAATTACTCAATTCACCCACTCTTTAAAATTTATCTGATTTAGTTTAATCAATATAATATAATTAAGAATTGGATTAAGCATAAACTAAAGAAATAAAGAAGATTCACTATGAAACTTTTCAAGATCTTATTAAATTATAATCTTTCAACCATTATGCTTCTTTTATAGATTATTTGATTAGATTAAATGAGGGAGATAAAAGTAATTATTATAGAGTATTTTTATAAATACAGAAACCTTAATTACATATTTCTTCTGATTTATACTCTAAAGATGATGATCTTATTCCTTAAGAAGAACCTCTAAAAATTATTCAGACTGTACCAACATTTCTAAAAGATAAAATTAAATGCTAAGAAGTCATTTCAAATACTTACAGAAAATAAAGGAAAATTCCTAATTATGAAAAAGAGTTATTTTTCTAATACTTTCCAGTATTTCCTTTTCGATAAGAATATATACAATCTATTTTATAAATTGCTACTTTAAAATTAACTGAACTAAAAAATTTAGTTTCCTAAGTTGCTTATTTAAAATAAAATGCTATCTAAAGTATTCCTTAGAGTGTACGAACTTTAAGAAAGAAATAGAAACTGTAATCCTCTGAAGAACCTGCACCTTAAAAATTATAATTAAAACCTACAAAACTTGAAATATCTCCAAGAGAAGAATAGGTTTTACCTGTTTAAGAGAAAAAAATTAGTACTAAAAATTACTATGATGTTAAATATGAAGTTTTAAGATAAAATAAAGCATTGGCATTAACATCTGCATTGAGTAAGATGTTTAATAGAAGAATAAAAAGATTTTTTGGTAGAATTAATAATTCAGAACAAGAAAATACTAGATTTTTAGATTACCCTTAAGTTGTTTATTTATCAAGTTTATTTTATTCTATGAAAAAAGTTTTAGAATAAAATAAACAAAAAAGATATCGACAATAACAAAAGAAATTAATGAGTTTAGCTTTTTAAGGTTTAAAACTGTTAAAATATATAAAATAGAAAGAAGCCAAAAAAGTTAATAAAGGATATTAAATACTTTAAAAAATATATTTTAAAAGATTAGTTGAAGGAATAAGAAGTATGAAACATTTATTATAACCTCGATTGAAAAAAGTTAAAATATAACTTTTCAAATTATCATTAAAAGAAGCTCCTTTTTAAAAGAGTTAGTAAACAATAAAATTTAGAAATTATAATGATGAAAATAATGAAAATCTAAAATTATGTAGTGTATGTACCTATTAGTTTTGATTTGATATTAATATGATTTTATAAATTAAATTAAATTAACTCATAATGTAAATTATTTTGATGATTAGAATAAATAATAATGATTTCTTATTTATTGGTGTTGAATAAGGTTTAATTTGATAAAAGTGATTTGATAAATATATATGTGTAAATTGCATAATAAATCGAAAGACCCCCTCGAAAGAGTAATCGAATTAGTTAGAGAATAAAAGCAAAATCATAATCAGACATTAAATAAAATGAATAATGAATTTGATTCAGATGAATCTATAAATTCAGATGAAGCCATTAAAACAATAGATTTTAAATACTTGACTCCAAATTTTCACCATGAATTAGATGATAAAGGTACTTCAGTATATAAAAGAATGAATGGCATAAATACATTGATGTGTAAATTTAAAGATGTGCTTATATGTAAAGATGAAACTTATTTATAATCGAATGGGGTTAAGTCTACAAATTAAGTATCGACCTCAAATATGTAAACTCAAAGTAGACAATAAATTAATCATACATTAGAAAATCTAAAATAGACTGAAATTCATTTATCTAACTCTAGAAGAAGATATAATTCACGTAATTAAGTTGATAAACAATCTTAAAATAGATTAAACAAAAACTCATATAAACCTTAAACAAATATAATATCACCTCGGAAACCAAAGAGATAAATTTATGTAACATAAATAGTGAATAAAAATAATAATGATTTAAATAGCTTATCATTTCCACATCCATAAAGAATATCAAGAATATTGGCTAATAATGATTGTATGTAATCACAAAAAGGTAGTTCTGCTTCTTCTTAAAAGGGTATTTTAAAATCAAGTTCTTTTGAAGTACTCAAAATTGGAAGTAGATTAAGTATGTAAAGTCTTAATAGTCCAATGATGAGACCATCTAATAAATAAGTCTCTTTTGAATTTACTAGTGAATAAATGCGAAAATTAAGAAATCATAATACAAGTATTGATCCTAAAAAGTATTCAAGATTAAAAACTAAATTCTAGAAATGATATTCACTTATTTTTATAACTTGTATCTATATTATCTAATTTTATTATAATACATACACATATATATATATGTACATATACATACATAAAAATATTTAAAATCAATAAATGTAATTTAATTTAAATTTAAATAAACATGTCAACAGACAACTCAGAATTATTGAATAAGTTTCTGACCGAATTTAATCAATTAAAGAAATAAAACTAAGAATTTCAACTTAAAGAAAACTAAACATATTAATCACTTACTAAAGAAAACTAATTGTTGGTTTAAGAATTAAATAAAATCAAAAAAGAAAATCAAAGATTGATAGACAATAATTCATTTCTTACTGATTAACTTAATTAATTAAAAGAATTGTATTAAGAAACTAAGCAAGAATTATAAGAATCATTTAATTTCATCTAAACAATTAATAAAACTATCAAAACTNATATAAAAGAATGAATGGCATAAATACATTGATGTGTAAATTTAAAGATGTGCTTATATGTAAAGATGAAACTTATTTATAATCGAATGGGGTTAAGTCTACAAATTAAGTATCGACCTCAAATATGTAAACTCAAAGTAGACAATAAATTAATCATACATTAGAAAATCTAAAATAGACTGAAATTCATTTATCTAACTCTAGAAGAAGATATAATTCACGTAATTAAGTTGATAAACAATCTTAAAATAGATTAAACAAAAACTCATATAAACCTTAAACAAATATAATATCACCTCGGAAACCAAAGAGATAAATTTATGTAACATAAATAGTGAATAAAAATAATAATGATTTAAATAGCTTATCATTTTCATATCCATAAAGAATATCAAGAATATTGGCTAATAATGATTGTATGTAATCACAAAAAGGTAGTTCTGCTTCTTCTTAAAAGGGTATTTTAAAATCAAGTTCTTTTGAAGTACTCAAAATTGGAGGTAGATTAAGTATGTAAAGTCTTAATAGTCCAATGATGAGACCATCTAATAAATAAGTCTCTTTTGAATTTACTAGTGAATAAATGCGAAAATTAAGAAATCATAATACAAGTATTGATCCTAAAAAGTATTCAAGATTAAAAACTAAATTCTAGAAATGATATTCACTTATTTTTATAACTTGTATCTATATTATCTAATTTTATTATAATACATACACATATATATATATGTACATATACATACATAAAAATATTTAAAATCAATAAATGTAATTTAATTTAAATTTAAATAAACATGTCAACAGACAACTCAGAATTATTGAATAAGTTTCTGACCGAATTTAATCAATTAAAGAAATAAAACTAAGAATCTAAACATATCAATCACTTACTAAAGAAAACTAATTGTTGGTTTAAGAATTAAATAAAATCAAAAAAGAAAATCAAAGATTGATAGACAATAATTCATTTCTTACTGATTAACTTAATTAATTAAAAGAATTGTATTAAGAAACTAAGCAAGAATTATAAGAATCATTTAATTTCATCTAAACAATTAATAAAACTATCAAAACTGGTACATTTGAACACGATGATAATGATATAAATAAATTAATGGAAATTTTTTCTGTAAATTCTATGGAATAATTATTAATTACTGCTGAAAAAGTTAAAACTGTCATGTTAGGGGTTGCTCATTTGGAATAATTTTGTAAACAAATTTGTGAATTAATATATGACTAAAATGAAGAATAATATAATTTAGAATAAGTATTTCCAATAATTCAAAAATGGAAATTTGATTCTAAATATGTTGATTGTTTCTTGATCTTTAAAAATTAATTAGAATAAACTCTTTAATTAAAATAATCTACTGATTCATAGATAATTGATGCAATTAAATCCTTATAAAATGCATCAAATAATGATATTCAAACTATAAAATAATTATTTAAAATAGATTCAAGTGAAAATTTGATGTTTAAAATGAGTTAAACCTTTATATTATTATAGGATATCTAATAATTTATAAAAATTGCAAAAAGATTATTAGATTTAGATGAAAATATGAAAAGTGAAGCATGTATGGTTTATATATTAAAGATTATTGAAAAGATAAAGTAGAATTAATTTAATGATCCTGATCTAATACTAAAGATTATGAAAATACTTAAAGTAGATCATCCATCTTAAATTCTTATAAAATTAGAATAATAATAAACTATTTGATAAATTTAATTAAATATTAAATATAATAAATTATTTAAAAAAAAGAATCACCCATGGCAGGGATTGAACCTGCAGCCTACAGCTTAGAAGGCTGTCGCGCTACCAATTGCGCCACATGGGCAATGTTAATATTTCTAATTAATCAATCTTGATATTTAGACATAAATTTACACTATTGATTTCTATAAAAATATTTATAATTCTAAAGAACTTTTATTACAAAAAAAATAAAATAAAATAGCATTTAAATTATATTCAATTAAATTTAATATAAGGAAAGAGTAAAGGGGATAATTAAGGACTTATTGGACCTCCTATATATTTTAATTCTTCAAATATATTTGAAGCTATATCATGGTTAAATCCTTTAAATACAGATATAATGCCTTCAAAAAATATCATGCATTCTTCACAATCTTCATCTTATTTCATAAACTTAAATAACCATTTCAATATTTACATCATAGATGTTTTTCATCTATTTACATATTAGTAAATAAATTTATGTATGAATATTCAATTAAGCTTAAATTGCTTATTATTACTTTTGTAAAAGCTTTAATTAATTATTTAACTTTTTATTCTCCTCACTTAGACTATTATTAAAATCTTAATGTTATTATGTTTTTTTTAATCTCTCTATTTTTAATAATTTCTCTCTAGAAGAATAGATTTATTTAAATTTACAAATTGCCTTATTAAAAATTACAATGATGAAATTATTTTTATCTTTTCTCATTTTATTTCACTTTAAATCCATATTGGCTTAATTGTCTATAAAAAGTTGAAACTTTTGTTGAATTGAAATAAGAAGGCATAACCTATTCTTCAAACTTTTCAGCAGAAATAATTAAAATGGATTTCCCATCTTCATTCCATTATATACAATCTTCATGTTCTTTTGACTAAAACCATCAATATAAATACCTCAAGAATATTAAACAGTTTTTATAAGAATTTTTTTTAATTTCCCATTTTCTTATATTTAATTAAATTTTAATTTTATGATTTCTACTCAAAATATAGAAAATAATATTTGTTTTTTTTAATTGATTACTGTTTAAATTTTGTTGTATCCCTTATCATATTTAAGTAAAAAATATGCTCAATCTTAATTTTTTATGATTAGATATTATAATCAATAGTAAATTAGTTTTTATATTTATATTCATAATAATCTAAGAATTAAGCAAAAAATAAATTTGATTGGATAAACCAATTAATATTAATTATTCAAGCTTTATATTTATATTATTCAGTGTGTTTACTGTATTATAGTTGATCTTCTATATAATAAAAAGTTTGAATTATTCACTGCGCATGAAAATTTTAAAATATATAATATATAAAAAGGGAACAAATTAATTTTATCATTATCATAATCATTGGGGAGTTTCTTCATATTACAGATCTTCAATATTATGGAAGAAGTAATAATCAGCGTGTTATTAGGATTTATTGAACTAATTCTCTATTTCTTGATAATCAGGTTTTTTTCTTAATTATATCAATAAAATATTGAGTTATTATCTAAATAATGAATTCAATAGAATGAGTTTATTTGGCCAACTAGATTAGCGAATTTAATTAGTTGTAGTTTTTGTTCCACATTTGCATTTAATTATGCTTGATTTATTAATTTCTACTTGTTTCTCAATAAGCTCAATAAAGCATTTAGAATGAAAATAATGTTTGCATTTTTCAAGATAAATTATTTATTGATTTATATTTTCCTCACATATGTAACATTTAATGAGATTTGGTATTTCTTCATAGGTTTCTATTGGTTTTGTAGAAATTAATGATTTTAAACAAATGCTTTCTTTTTGAGCTGAACAACCCATAAAATTATAGTATATTAATATAAATAATATAAAGTTGCTTTGAAATTGTTTCATGAATTCAATTTTATATCAAGTACATTAAACACAATCATTTTACTGATTTCCTTATGATTGATCATACATGTACAGGAATCCACATTTTAAACATTATATTGTATCTTTCTTTGAAAATGTCATCATCTATTATAATTATTCTTTTAATATTTAATCTAATATTTTTGGAGAAATATCTGTCTATCTGATTATATTTAGTTAAATTTAAGTACTACATTCTTTACAACTTATATTTTTTTTTTCTTTTAAATTCTCTTCAATTTATTTCTCTAAACATTCCTTATGATATGAATGATGACAATTAATTTTCACAATCTCTTTATTACAATCTTATTTACAACAAATAATTTCATCTTTAAAATTCTATATTTTGTTTTACAATATACTAGAATTTAAAATTTAATCCAATTTCTTAATTTAAATCTAAATATCATTTTAATTAGTTTAGATTTGTCGTAATACTTCTAATGGTTAATATAAAAATTAATAAAATTGAGTTTCCATTTGATTTAATTTGATCTCTGTATCTTTTTATTAATCAATCTATATGTTGTTAATCCAATCCTTTATCTCTTATAATTAAATAGACATATATTCTTGTATTTATTTATTTGTTCGCTAGAACTCAATCTTTTATTAAATTATTTCTGTACTAATTTTTGATTAAATCTACAATATTAAACTTTAACTTTTATTTTCTGATGCATCTGATTCTTAACATTTACGCTTTATAAATTGATATTTCACAAAATTATCTAGATGCGATAAATTTTTTTTTATTTCATCTACACTAACGGATAAATTCTAGACTTCACTTTCTACAACAACTGAATTTGATTTTTTATCAGATATTATTGAAGACTTAAATAAATCACTATCATCCTCTGATTCGTTTTTTATTTTGAATCTTCTTTCTAATTTTTCAATTCTATCATTTTGAATATTGAACATTGGAAGCAAATCTTTTTTTATCAATTCAACTATTTTCTCCACATTCCCATCCGTTTTCTTTACTTTTTTTGGTTATTATCTCTCTGAACTTACACTTGTAACATTTTCTCTGATTGATTAATTAATTTTATTTTTCAAATCCAATTACATATATTTTGCAGTCTTTGGCTCCTTTAATTCATTTGGTTTTATTGCACTTAATATTTTACCATATTCAACCTTACTATCTTGATGTAAGTTTGGAATGCTTCTTATAATATTATTTTTTAATTTATTCATCAATTAAAATTAAAAATAATAAATTTATCTAAAACCTATACAAGATTTTAATACCTAATTAATTATTATTTTCACATATCAATTTTCTTTTTTCTAATCCTTCTTTTTTATTACTTACATCATAACACCCAGAAACAATATAAGATTTTCTAGATTAATTGTAGATATAAAAATTTAATTCATATCTTCATACACTTTTCTAAAACACCTATTTTATAAATTAATTTAATTTTTTCCAAATCTTAGATGTAGTAATTCTTTATTTTATTTATTTTTTTCTAGTTATGTAATTTTTTCATTCATAAAATATCATTACTGCCAATCTAGTTATATCTTTTAAGTTTATTTATTGATCATTAAATACTTTCAATACTTTAACATTTTCATTTTCTTTTTATTTCTACCATTTTTAAGATATATAAATCTATAGATAATTTTGAAATCTTATGAAAATAATAGAATTACCTTTGAGTTACATAGATAGTAGGAAAATCTTTATAAAATTGATAAGAAATAATACTTTTGATTTACTCAATAATATTTTATGGATTTACTCTAAAATCCCCAATCATATCTTTTAGTTAGAATTGAAATCTTAGATTTAAGAAATAAACAATTTAACATTAATATTTGCTATAATTATTAGACTTCTAATAAATAGTAATCTTATTATTTTTAAGAATATTGATTCCAAATTATCTTAGCTATTTAAATAAATTATAATAAATATTTTGATATTCATTAATCATATTATGTCTTATAGTTAAGTTTAATCTGTTTCTTTAAAATTAGTATGCTTTATTAATCATTGTAAGTTTAGTAAGCAATATATGGAAAAAAACTCTAATTTAAATGAATTCTGTTATTTTAATATCAAAATATTTATTTGATTTTAAAATTTATATTTTAAAAATAATAAAGTTGCACTTTCCTAGTCTTTATTTTCGAATAAAGTATCTTGAATTCCTTAAAAGCATTTAACCTAATGTTCTTTAATACTAGTTCTTTTAATTGATTTTAAATTTCATATGATATTAAGGTAAAGTATTTTAGTTTTTTTTAATTCTATTGTAGTTTTTTTAAAATCATTTAGATGAATCTAATTTATTATAAAATAAATTAATTAGTTCATCATCTATTTATCAAGAAAGAAATAAACAAATCACTTATTAATAAATTTTAGTCCATATAAGTTATTTATATATCAGAAAAAATTTAAGTTTAATAAAAGTAATAAAGTATAATTTTAATTTAATGAGCTTTCTGTAAAAAAATAATCTCAAAAAAGCTTTTAAATCTTTTATTTAACAGATTTGTATAAGATATTTATTATGTTCAAATATTATTATTATAAAATATACATTATAATGCTCTTTTTTCATTATAAATTTAAAGAAAATCTTGTAAAATTTTTGAAAAATTCTATAAAGGTATAAAGGTTAATTAATTATAAAATTATTGGACATTAAAAATAGAATAGACTAATAATAAATAAAATAAAATGTAAAAAAATAAAGTAAAAATAAAATGTGAATATCAAATAAAATTTAAAATGATAGGATATAATATATAAATGAGAACGTTGTAGTTTTAGTGAGATTAATATTTATGAAAGATTTATAAATTATATAAAATAAAACCTTATGTGTATCAAATATAAATTGATAATTAATAAAATAAGTGAATTTTGGAATATAATGTAGAGCAATGAAGAAAGATCATCTTAGAATGATTAACCCAATAAACTAGGAGTATCAAAGAAATAGAAAAAGAAAAATGAATATGATTATCATAGAAAAAAGAGAAGAGGGATGGATGGATCAAATAGTAAGAAATCAGGATAAAAGTTCACTGAGGAGGAAGATCGATTGATATTATAATTAGTATTGAATAATGGTCCAAAATTCTAAAAGATTCATAGACATTTTCCTGGTAAAACTTTGGCAATGGTGAAGAATCGATATTACAAGCATTTACGTTTTAGATGGGAACTATTAGGATAGTATTAGTATTTAACAATTAGAAATTATAAGCATTTAAGTGTTCCATAAGAATAATTAGAAACATTATGTGAGTAATAGAAGAAAATGAGTAATATTCTAAATGCTGAGAAAGAAGATTTGGTTACTTAGATAACTTCACGTACTACGTTACTATCGAATGCTCGTATGTTAGTTGAATATATAGTTGAATAATTGTTATGATATAAAAGTTAGTCTATAATGATTCTGACACTAATTCTAATTCTAATTCTCTTCAAGAAACTATAATAAAAACAATTACATTAGAATACTTAAACAATATGTCAAAGAAAATACAGATGAATGATAACAATGTTATTAAAGTAGATTAGTAATTTAAATCAGATGACAATAAATAAATTCTAAATTACCGATAGGAGTTCAAGAATAAGAAATTACATCTCTTATTATCATAACCAAAGAATAAATTAGAATAATAATATCATAAAGTTGTAAATAAGCATTTAAATACAATGCCTCCTGGTATAAATTATATTGAACCACAAATTTTAAGTAATACTGCTTTAAAAAAATTTACAAAGGGAGAGCAATTTTATTAAGATGACATCTTTTATTTAAGATTAAAAAAATATATAAATGAAAAAAGAATTGTGAATGTAATTTATAAAAGAGGTAAAGAAAATTCAAAAATAATTAATTTATCAAGTACAAATGTGAAGTATTGGAATAAGAAGATGAATTAATAAACAAGAAGTTCTTACAGATGTTATTTAATTAAAAAGAGAGAAAATAATTATAATTTACTTAATTATTAAAGTAGTTTTAAAATAAAAGGAATATGAATATAAAAATTAGCATTAGAAAGATAAAATGAAGAAATTCACTTATGGTTTGATGAATAATTTTAAAAAATAAATATTAACTAATAAATCATTATTAACATTGAGGTAAATACTTGAGGGCTATTTTTATTGAATAAACTTCACTAGGATCCATTCTTGCTTAAGTTGATAATTATTAAAATTCATTAATATTGATAGATTTCAAAGAACCATTTTATAATTATAGTTTTATTGTATCTGAATTTAAGATATGTTAAATCTAATCATATAATTATTAATTATACTTTAATTTTAGACTAAGCTATGTATCCTTCATAACATTAACCTAATTTTGTATTTTTCAGAGCGAAATTTCCATGTTCATTGTTTATCCTGTGTTTTTGATTTCTTTCTCTAATAGCATTACATACTTATTTAGAATATGTATAAAATTTCTACAATTTTTATGGTAATTCATTTAATAAATATTATTTTGGTTTTTATCCTTTCTTTTAAACTAAAATCTAATTATTGAAATATAAAATACTTCTAATCCATTTGTTTAAATAATAAAATTTAAATCTTTATTACATACATCCATTTCAAATCTACCATCTTCATGAATTTATAATAAACCATTTTTGGTTTATAATTTACATGATTTTAAATCTTCTAATTTAATAGGTGATTCATTATAAATATTAATATTAGATTATTTTTATTTTATTAATTTAACACTATTATCTCTAATATTTTCTTTATTACAATTATCCTTTTGAATGTTTTCTTTATTATGATGATTACAACTAGTATTATTAGAATGAGATTCTTAAGGTAAAAAGAATCTAGGAACATTATCTAGATGATAATTTTATTTTAATCCACCTTTACAATTAGTAGTTAAACCAAATAATAATTTCTTACCACCTAATTATTATTATTTTTATAAAAATGAAGCTACAATCTATTATTTTTCTAATCCAATCATAGAACATGTAGATCTATGTTATTATTTAACAAATGGACTTAAATCAAGAAGTTATTTAATTTATGAACTTGATTAATTTCTACTCTAAATTCTAGGTGGTATTGATTCAATAAAAAATGGATGTTTAATAATCTTTTCAATAGAATATCTTTAATCAGCATCCAAATTTAGTAGATTAATAAGTAAATCTTTAAATACTTCTGTAAAATTATTAGGCAAATCAAAATCACCTACTTTAACTCTTCTTAAAACTTCTCCTAATGGAGTATTTTTTTCTTCAAATGGTCCATGTCCTGTAGCCATTGCATATAAACAACATCCCATACTCCACAAATCTACTTTTTTACCATATGGTTATTAATTTAAGATTTCAGGACTAATATAATTTGGAGTTCCACATAAAGTACTTCTCTCTTCTTCATCATTATTTAATTTTACAGCTAATCCAAAATCAGCTATTTTTAGAATATTATTCTGGATTAATAAATTTCCTAATTTAATATCTCTATGTATTATGTTATGAGTATGTAAATATTATAATCCTTCTGCTAATTATTTACCATAGTATCGTATTTATTATTCAGAAAATTGTTCTTTTTTTATCAATTAATAAATATCTGAATCACATAATTCCATTATTAGATAACTATTATCTGCATCTTCTAAAATATCTATTAGATGCACTATATTCTTATGTCGTAATTCTAAATGAATATCAACTTCATTTTATATTTTCTATGCATTCGATTATGTTTTTTATATGATCTTTGCAGCCATCTCAATTTTACTTTAACGGTTCACAATTTTACATACAAAACTACCTGCTCCACGACCTATTGGATTCTTTATTTGGTAATTCTTCCTAATCAAAAACTAATACACTTACTGCCAAAGAGTCTTATTTCATTATTAACAACTATATTTTTAACAGATTTTAATATTAATTTACTAGAATTATATCAATAATTCATATACATTAAATACTATTTATTACAATCTCATCTCCATTAACAGACCCTTTTATTATTTCATAATTTAAATTTAAATGAAATTGAGTTTTAGTTAATGTAGTTTACTCTCCTCTGTTAAAAGTGGTGATTTAGGGTCCATTACTCATCTTATTGAAGAATTAGCTAAATGCGTCTCAACTTTTTTACAAATCTAAATGTACATTTATACTAATACCATAAAATAGAAAATCAGATAATAATTTTAGATAAAAACTATATACCTATACTTTTTAATTCATTATACAAGCTCTACAAGGTCAAAATTTAGATCCACAAATAGAATCTAATCCACCATAATAAAATATAATCATTGAAATTATCAAAGCTATCAAAGAATTTAAAATTGAATTGTTTGATCTCGCAGCATAAAATCCAAATATGTCATTCTTTGATTTTTTAGTTACATAACAATTCAATGATTTATATGATATACTCACAGCTTCTGAAAAATAATTAAATGGATAATTAGAACCTATAACACCAAAAAAATCAAAATAAGAAATACCCTCTAAATAATATCATTCACTTTTCTATTAAAATGATGCCATTAGAACAAGATCAATGTCTGCTAATCATTTGACTTCATCAAAGTTACTCCAATAAAATAATATAGAATTAGATTTTGCATTACTATAATAATTTGTTTACAATCAAATTGAACATAAATAAGATTCACCTAAAGCAAAAAATAAATAAAATCCATAGCTCTTTTCTTTCGATTCTACTTTTGTTAAAGATTTGCCTTTCTCAAAATATAATGCTATAAGCAATTTCGATGAATAATTCAATTTCACTCTTTAAAAATCTTAAGAAGATGCAATCTAAACTTCCAGATTCGAGAGTCAAAGAATTGATGAAGAAGAATACTTTGCAACTGATTAATCTAGTTCTGATATTAATTTAACACTTGATAGATCTTATAGAGAATGGGGTGTAAGATGTAGATAACTTGCTGAAAAAGAAAAATAAGTTGCCTAAAGAGAACTCAAATCTATTATTTAGGAAAAGCATCTTCTTAATAGAACTAAAAGTTAAAGAATGATAAGTCCTAATAGTAAAGAATAGGATCATGATCTCATTAATAGACCTAATTATGATTCTAAACAATTTTTAGATCCCAAATCAACCTTAAAAATATAAAAATTATAAGTAATATAATCATATCATTATTAAATAGAAAACTAGTATTAAGGAACGATCTGATATTTTTTTTATTTGAAATTAATATTAATTTATATTTTATCATGAACTAAATATAATTAATTTTTATTTATTATTTTAATTAATTACTTTAGTATCATTTTTTATGTTTAAGTTTTACAATATTAATAAGGTCTGAAAACTATTTTTGAACTGTTCTTGTTAATAAATGCTAAACAATTTGAAATAAATTGCTAGAACATTCTTTTAAAATTAGTATATTTTTAGATCAAAAATATATTTGAAAGCTCTTTTAATATTGTTGAGAATTCATAATATATATTATAATGAACAAATTTACTTTGTTTTTCATAGACAAAAGAATTGAAACTCTATATTAGGCTGAGTCACTTTCATAAATAAGAATTTAGCATTTTAATCTTCTCACTAAAGGATACATAGCTGCTTTCTTTTTCAGATGCTTATCATTTTTAATAAATAGTGATTTAAATAGATTTTATCCTAACCTATCAATGCTGATATTCTTTATTTTATTATAAACATTTCTAAAAAGAAGCACTTTAAGTTTAAGAATACTTTCTGTAATAGCAAATCACGTTTTGACAATCTTTTTTTACATATATGATGAAGAAAATGATGCAGCTCTATCACATCTTAAAGGGATTAACTAAATGGGATCTTGCTTTATCATAACAATGGGAAATGAGTTTCCAGAGGCTTTATTTTAAGTTTTTTCATTATCATCGATAAGAATTTTTTTTGTTTTGCATTAATCATAAACACTAAGCCTATACCCAATTACAAATCTCCTAATTGTCTCTATATTTTATTTATTTTTTCATTACAAATACAATCAAGCAATGAGAGCACAATTTATGTTATTATAAAAAGACAGTTAATGGGAAAGAATATTAACATAGTTGATAAATAAGGAATGTTATATCATAATAAATTTCAATGAAAATTCTTTTTAGTTTGAGTATTTAATGGCAAATAATGCTTTTAAAGGATTAGAGAATAAAGATTAAATTTTTAATTTTTTAAAAGAAGCTTAATATGAAAAGTAATCTTTAAATAATTTTTTATATTAATAGATAAAACTATATCACAAAAATAGAATAGATCTTTGTAGATAAGAGATACTCATTAAATATCAAAGAGAATAAGTTAAATTAGAATTTTCTATATTCTTTGCAAATTAACCAACTATTTTATTAGTTTTTCTTAAACCTAAGTTAATGTTAGTAAATAACTCAGAAAATTTCAATAACAAAGTTATTTCTTAATATTTATTAAAAGTACTGAAATGTTTAAAAAACAAGTACAAATCAAAACCATCTTATTGTAATTTTATGTAAAAAATTCGATTGGTGGAAATCTATGGAAATCTGTAAAGTGATTGGTAAACTAAAATTTAAGAAATAGATCTTTGGAATGTCATTTCAGAATAAGTAAAATATTTTCCAAAAATTAACGTAATATATAATTCAATTACTCTAATAATATTTTAAACAAATCAAGATATTTTAAGTTTAGTGCTATTCAAAATCTTTTCAAATACTAATACTTCTTTGATTATATTAAAATATTAGTTTCTTGAAGAAGATAGGATTTAATTAAACTTTAGTGGGAGTTTTAATGAGAAAGCGATTCATTCATTTTTTATGTTAAATGAGGAGCATTTAATTAGATTTGTCGAATTAAGGCATGTAACAAATTATAGTAAAAATCATTGATATAAAATTAGGTATTGAAATTTGCTTCGAGAAATTGCCGTCTATATCTTTTACTGGTAATCAAATAAATTAACAAAATCTTAATAATCAATTGTGAAATTTATGTTTATTTTATAATATAAGGTCATTTATTTTCAAAATTAAATCATTTTTGAATGTTGGTAATCCGAAAAGGAATAAAAGCTTCTTTATTTAAAGAAATAACAATTATTTCATTATTCTTTATTTGCAATTTATCAATAATTGCCAAAAACTAATAATGGTAGTTCTCAATCAAATTTATAATTTAGTTAGATTAAAAACAGCCACGCAATATTAACTAAATAGCATTTTATGATTCATCTAAGTAAGTATATGAAATAGTTTTTTTCGAATGATCAATTTTTGGATATTTTTTAGAGTAATGCTGAATAATTAAAATAATAGCACTTAACAGAGAAGGTATAGTTTAAATGCTTATATCGGGTTAGAGTATTTAAAGTTGAGAATCCTAAATTAAATCAAATTTCTTTAAAAAACTTTTGATATTAATGGATTTTATTCTAAATTTTTCTTTTTCAATTTTATGCAGTAATGTTTCTAATTTTAAATAGTTCTAAAATTTTAACAGTCTATTATTATTTATATTATTGTTATCCATTATCTTTTATAAAATGATTGAATAGATTTAAATTTTTTTATAAAGAAAATTGATATTCTTATTTTAAGTCTTTTAAACATTTTCAAAAAGAATTAAAATTGTTGGCTTGGTTGTAAAATAAATTGAGTATTTGAGTTTAATTATAGAAATTGAGTTTTTTACAAAAATAACTGATGATTTACATTAATAGTTATAAAAATTANGATTGGTGGAAATCTATGGAAATCTGTAAAGTGATTGGTAAACTAAAATTTAAGAAATAGATCTTTGGAATGTCATTTCAGAATAAGTAAAATATTTTCCAAAAATTAACGTAATATATAATTCAATTACTCTAATAATATTTTAAACAAATCAAGATATTTTAAGTTTAGTGCTATTCAAAATCTTTTCAAATACTAATACTTCTTTGATTATATTAAAATATTAGTTTCTTGAAGAAGATAGGATTTAATTAAACTTTAGTGGGAGTTTTAATGAGAAAGCGATTCATTCATTTTTTATGTTAAATGAGGAGCATTTAATTAGATTTGTCGAATTAAGGCATGTAACAAATTATAGTAAAAATCATTGATATAAAATTAGGTATTGAAATTTGCTTCGAGAAATTGCCGTCTATATCTTTTACTGGTAATCAAATAAATTAACAAAATCTTAATAATCAATTGTGAAATTTATGTTTATTTTATAATATAAGGTCATTTATTTTCAAAATTAAATCATTTTTGAATGTTGGTAATCCGAAAAGGAATAAAAGCTTCTTTATTTAAAGAAATAACAATTATTTCATTATTCTTTATTTGCAATTTATCAATAATTGCCAAAAACTAATAATGGTAGTTCTCAATCAAATTTATAATTTAGTTAGATTAAAAACAGCCACGCAATATTAACTAAATAGCATTTTATGATTCATCTAAGTAAGTATATGAAATAGTTTTTTTCGAATGATCAATTTTTGGATATTTTTTAGAGTAATGCTGAATAATTAAAATAATAGCACTTAACAGAGAAGGTATAGTTTAAATGCTTATATCGGGTTAGAGTATTTAAAGTTGAGAATCCTAAATTAAATCAAATTTCTTTAAAAAACTTTTGATATTAATGGATTTTATTCTAAATTTTTCTTTTTCAATTTTATGCAGTAATGTTTCTAATTTTAAATAGTTCTAAAATTTTAACAGTCTATTATTATTTATATTATTGTTATCCATTATCTTTTATAAAATGATTGAATAGATTTAAATTTTTTTATAAAGAAAATTGATATTCTTATTTTAAGTCTTTTAAACATTTTCAAAAAGAATTAAAATTGTTGGCTTGGTTGTAAAATAAATTGAGTATTTGAGTTTAATTATAGAAATTGAGTTTTTTACAAAAATAACTGATGATTTACATTAATAGTTATAAAAATTATTTTTTATTTGTTTAAATAAATAATCTTCTAAATTTTATTTTTCAATATATGACTATCTTAAGAATTGTTTATAATCTTGATCCATAAAATATTATTCACAATTATGTTAAGAAAGAATATTAAATTAATAAGTATCCTAAATAAAATTCATTATAAAATAGGATTAATTTTCAATTATATTTTCTAATACATTTTCCCATTTTTGTTCAACCAAAGTTAACAAATATTGAGACCTGATAGCTTTATGATGAAAGTATAAATAATAAATTAATAATACCATTATTAAGACATTTCCTAACAATACTTCATATTCTTTTTCAGAGCTTTTTAAAATTATTAATATCAATTTTGTAAGTTATATAAATACAATTTAAAATACAGCTTCAGGGAATTCACCAGTTAAAACAATTATTAATGAAGTAAGAGCACTATTTGCTCCTCTTAAATGCGAATACAGTAAATTGCTCGGTGATTCATAAATAAATACAAACATTGATAATCCACAATTTACTATTACAAGAGTTAAACGTTTGTAAAATTGTTTTTTTGAAAATTTTAAAGAAAAAATCATCATAATTAGGATTGCAAAGTAAATTAAAAAGTTCTAAATATTTAGGTTTATAAGTTAAGCAATACATCTTACAATAAAAACAAACGAAAGACCAGCAAGTATTATTTATTATCCAAAAATCTATTATGACTGATAATTAGTCTCAGTGTTTTTATTTCTGAACCTTAATGAGAATTTATTCATTTTATTTTAAAAACTTTAAAAATATTAAAATTAATGAAAAATAATAAATAGATTAGAATCTAAACAAATTTTTAAGAATTACCCTAATAATTTCAAATGCTTGAAGAATTTTCACAATAATAATTAATTCTTCTAAGTAAAACTTATGTAAAATTTAAATTAGATTATAAACTTTTTTTTTTTAACCAATTAAATATTTAAATAGAAAATTATTTAATCTGAATATTTTAGACTCACTTTTTTTTAAGGGTATTAATTGATACTAAAATAATAAAATAAAAATGATCATCAAATATAAGGCATTTTAACATTATTTTATCTGCTTTGATTTTCACATGTATTTTTTAATTTTACAAGACTACTATTAAAGTATAAATGTAATATATTTTGTTGAAGAAAAAGAGTAACTTAAATTTTATAAATTCCTAATCTAGCGTATATATAGATTTTTAAAAATATATTTAAAAACAGATATTGCATTTTAGATTTATGTTAACTAGAAGCAAATTCAAATAAACCTAAAAGAATCGAAATGGTTCTATAATTAAATCTAAAGGCTTAAAAAAAACTAATTTAATGAATAAAAAATATATTTTTGAATGTAATTCATTAAGAAAAATATATTATTAAAATTTTATGAATAAATATACATTGATTTTTAGAGATGAAAATATTGAAAGAAAATATTAAAATTAGAAATAATATGGATAAAATATTATAATTGGTGGGTTAGGATTAAGTTTTATCTTAAGATGCATAATGAAATTAGTAAATTTAGATTGGCTTAATTTTGGAATAAATTTGGGAGTTGTATTTTTACTTTGTTTTCTCAGAATTAATAGAAAAAGCAATCACTTTTATAAAAGAATAAGCTTAATTATTGCNTAAAATTATTAATATCAATTTTGTAAGTTATATAAATACAATTTAAAATACAGCTTCAGGGAATTCACCAGTTAAAACAATTATTAATGAAGTAAGAGCACTATTTGCTCCTCTTAAATGCGAATACAGTAAATTGCTCGGTGATTCATAAATAAATACAAACATTGATAATCCACAATTTACTATTACAAGAGTTAAACGTTTGTAAAATTGTTTTTTTGAAAATTTTAAAGAAAAAATCATCATAATTAGGATTGCAAAGTAAATTAAAAAGTTCTAAATATTTAGGTTTATAAGTTAAGCAATACATCTTACAATAAAAACAAACGAAAGACCAGCAAGTATTATTTATTATCCAAAAATCTATTATGACTGATAATTAGTCTCAGTGTTTTTATTTCTGAACCTTAATGAGAATTTATTCATTTTATTTTAAAAACTTTAAAAATATTAAAATTAATGAAAAATAATAAATAGATTAGAATCTAAACAAATTTTTAAGAATTACCCTAATAATTTCAAATGCTTGAAGAATTTTCACAATAATAATTAATTCTTCTAAGTAAAACTTATGTAAAATTTAAATTAGATTATAAACTTTTTTTTTTTAACCAATTAAATATTTAAATAGAAAATTATTTAATCTGAATATTTTAGACTCACTTTTTTTTAAGGGTATTAATTGATACTAAAATAATAAAATAAAAATGATCATCAAATATAAGGCATTTTAACATTATTTTATCTGCTTTGATTTTCACATGTATTTTTTAATTTTACAAGACTACTATTAAAGTATAAATGTAATATATTTTGTTGAAGAAAAAGAGTAACTTAAATTTTATAAATTCCTAATCTAGCGTATATATAGATTTTTAAAAATATATTTAAAAACAGATATTGCATTTTAGATTTATGTTAACTAGAAGCAAATTCAAATAAACCTAAAAGAATCGAAATGGTTCTATAATTAAATCTAAAGGCTTAAAAAAAACTAATTTAATGAATAAAAAATATATTTTTGAATGTAATTCATTAAGAAAAATATATTATTAAAATTTTATGAATAAATATACATTGATTTTTAGAGATGAAAATATTGAAAGAAAATATTAAAATTAGAAATAATATGGATAAAATATTATAATTGGTGGGTTAGGATTAAGTTTTATCTTAAGATGCATAATGAAATTAGTAAATTTAGATTGGCTTAATTTTGGAATAAATTTGGGAGTTGTATTTTTACTTTGTTTTCTCAGAATTAATAGAAAAAGCAATCACTTTTATAAAAGAATAAGCTTAATTATTGCAAATTGTGGATTATCAATGTTTGTATTTATTTATGAATCACCGAGCAATTTACTGTATTCGCATTTAAGAGGAGCAAATAGTGCTCTTACTTCATTAATAATTGTTTTAACTGGTGAATTCCCTGAAGCTGTATTTTAAATTGTATTTATATAACTTACAAAATTGATATTAATAATTTTAAAAAGCTCTGAAAAAGAATATGAAGTATTGTTAGGAAATGTCTTAATAATGGTATTATTAATTTATTATTTATACTTTCATCATAAAGCTATCAGGTCTCAATATTTGTTAACTTTGGTTGAACAAAAATGGGAAAATGTATTAGAAAATATAATTGAAAATTAATCCTATTTTATAATGAATTTTATTTAGGATACTTATTAATTTAATATTCTTTCTTAACATAATTGTGAATAATATTTTATGGATCAAGATTATAAACAATTCTTAAGATAGTCATATATTGAAAAATAAAATTTAGAAGATTATTTATTTAAACAAATAAAAAATAATTTTTATAACAATTCATGTAAATCATCAGTTATTTTTGTAAAAAACTCAATTTCTCTATTTAAACTTAAATACTCAATTTATTTTACAACTTAGCCAACCATTTTAATTCTTTTTGAAAATATTTAAAAGACTTAAAATAAAAATATCAATATTCTTTATAAAAAAATCAATATGTATAATAGATTGTTATTATTATCAATTAACCAAATATCAATTGAAAAATAATTATGTTTGAAATTAAAACATTATTTATAACTTGAACATGTTATGTTTTAAATTGAAAAGGGAATCTATGCAATGAAAATAATAAAATTAACTAAATTTTTGATGAAATTTAATTAATTATCTATATTAAATAACAATTAATCTATAAAAGACTTGAAAATTACTACTCTACCTAATATACTTACTGCATTGTTGTTTATAATTCAAGATTTTTCTAACCCAATCAAAAATAATGAGTAGAAAGTTTAAAATTAAATCTTAGTATCATATTAATATGTATCGGAAAACTAAGTTGTTTTAATTTTTTAAGGTAAATTTTAAGTCTAATAAATTTAATTTTTGATCGATATGTATAGATTACAATTCTTCCTTATATTACATTAATTTGATATTTACTAAGATAAAATTATTAAAATAGCATTAAAATAAAGAGTCTAGATACCATTTATAAAAAATTTGGAATAGTGAATTGAAATGTATATATTATTTAGATAGTTTAAAATTAGTTAATTATATTTTTTTTCTGAAATAATAAATTATACTAAGCAGTTTGAAATGAAAACTGTATATGTGTATCTCTAATGTCAAGAGATTAATAATAAAATTAATAAATGAATCATGCTTACGTGTAGAGATATAAATATTAAAGAATTAAAAAAATGAAGAAAATTGATTAATAAAAATGAGTTTAATAGTGTTGTTTGGATTATTCGTTTTTGGTCATTGTGATTAAAAGGAAACAGGATTACAGAAAGTAAAAGTGTAAGTAGCAACTGTTTTGGATGGATATTATAAAGAATTTGATGGAGTAATGTGTTATTCAGAGAAATATAATTAATTTGTTATATATCATGAGAGATCAAAAGCTAAAAGTAAATAGAGAATAATAAAGTAATAGATTTAAAGGAATTGTTTCCTGAGAGAGATTTTTTTTTATAATTTGGAATGAATGGAAATGCAGTGGGGTTAAGTTTATAGAATTTTTTACCCAAGGTGATAATAAATGAAGATTAATATAAGAGTGTAGTATTGACTGTAAAACCTGAGGTGAAGAAAGGTAAGTAGTTTAGGTAATAAATTAGGAACAACTTTGAAAATAGGATTTTTAGAAGCAGATTATGAAGGAGAATAGGAGAGATTTATTGATATATTGGAGAATGGAATAGATAATTATAAAGAAATAAGTGAAACTTAATTGAATTATGCAGCGATGTAATTTGAACATAAATTTATATAATATGTAAAGAAGATGCATGATGAATTGTGATTTATATAACAAATAAATGTAGTATTTAACGATGCCGGTTTAGCTCAGTGGTTAGAGCATTTGCCTCGTAAGCAAAGGGTCGGGGGTTCAATTCCCCCAATTGGCTATTTTTTTAGATTTGTATCTATCTTATTAAAATAATTTATTAAAAAAATGGATTATGAATAGGTTATGAATGATAAGAAGTTAAGAGAACAACTAGAAGGAGGAGAGACAATGGTGTTATCAATGAAAGTGATTAAGTTCACAGGATAAAATAAAAAATTAGCTAGAGTGATAGTAAAGAAGTTTAATTATTTGATGCATAGGCAATTACAAATAAGAATATATACAACATATCTCCAGCAGAAGGAAGTGCAGTAAAGAACTTCTTCTAAAATTTAGTATCTAAGTAACTATATTTTATTTATATGTTTTAGATCAAGAATAAAAAGAAAAATAGCATTATCAGCAATCACTGGAATAACCATTTCAAAAATAGTAAAAGAATTTATTCTTCATATTCCAACTGAATATGATCAGAGATATTAGGTAGATGATTAGTAAAAATGATATGTATATTATAGATTGGCACTAATAATATAAACATTATGTGAAGTATATGTAAAACACAATTTAAAGAAGATTAAATGTTTCTTCATTGAAGAACTAAATCTAAGTTAATATACAACTACTAATTATGATATTAAAAAGAATATTAGAAGACAATTACCAAAGTAAGGAAATGAAATGACTGTTGATGAAGTTAAATTAGCAATGCAAGCATAAAGAGGAAATGTATAAACTTTGTATCAGAAATCTAATACTCCTGAAATTAGTATTGAAGATTTTACGTTAATCAAAATGTTAGGAAGAGGAGCATTTGGAAAAGTAATGTTATGTGAAAAGAAAGACTCTAAAGAGATTTTTGCTATTAAAAGTTTAAGAAAAGAAGATATTATATCCAGAGATCATATTGAATATTTGAAGACAGAAAGAAAAATATTAGAATAGACACAACATCCATTTCTGGTTTCATTAGAATATGCCTTTATCACATAAGAATGTGTTTATTTTGTGATGAAATTTATGATGTAAAAATTATAATATGTTTAGAGGTGGAGAATTGTATACTCATTTATAGAAAATTAATAAATTTAATGAAGACTTTGCTTTATTTTATTCATCATAAGTTTTATTAGCATTAGAATATTTACATAAATAGGGAATTATTTATAGAGATTTGAAACCAGAGAACATTTTAATGGATGAGAAAGGATATGTTGCTTTAACTGATTATGGATTAGCAAAGTTCTTATCTAAAGGATAAGTTACATAATCTATAGTAGGCACACCAGAATATTTAGCACCTGAAGTTATCACTTAATAAGGACATGCATTTACTGCTGATTGGTGGTGTTTGGGAATCTTGATGTAATTTATTAACATTCTAAAATTTAAGCTATGAAATGCTATGTGGTAAAACACCATTTTTTTCAGAAAATAGAAATCAAATGTTTAGAAACATAGTAGAATCTGAATTGAAATTTCCATCAACTCTACTTATTACTCAAGAGTGTAAGAGTCTACTTTCTAGTTTATTAAAGAAAAAACCTAATGAGCGTTTAGGCAATAAGGGAGATGCAGAAGAAATTAAGAAACATCCATGGTTCAAACGTATGGATTTCTAAAAATTGATAGCAAAAGAAGTAATATATTTGACTACTGTTTAGTTATAAGCCCCAATAATTCCAGATTTATAATCTGCCACAGATTTATCAAATTTTAATCCTTAAATTTTAGATGAAAGTAATTTAAAATAATATTATTTAAGAAATTGAGGAGAGTGAGCCTTAAGTAACGACCAATACTTAAGCTTTGAAGAAATTTGATTAAGAATTCTATGGTTTGAATTACAAAAAAGAATAATGAGTGTATTATAGATATATGAATTTATAATAATTAAATAATCTTATAACGGTGTCTTTTTGTTTATTTAATTTTTATTTTAAAAGTTTTAATTTGTGTGTATTCAAAAAGATTGTTTAATTAATATTAATTTTAATTCATAATATAATCATTTAGGAATACCATAGATTCTAATAGTTTTATCTTAACAACCAGAAACTAGAAATCTTCCATCAAGTGAATAATTGAAACTCATAGCAAAATATTAATGTCCAGGAATAGGTTCACCAATTTATTATCTGGTTGATATTTCAAATACTCTAATCTCCTTTCTAATACAAGCAAGCAATTTTCCATCAGGAGAAAGAGCAAAACGATGAGGATCATTTCCTGGTATAAAATTCCAAAGTTATTATCTATGAAGATAATCCCAAACAATAATATTTTTTTCTGTTTAACTACAAGATATTAGATATTATGTATTAAATTAAATCCAATCCACTTTTTCAGAATGACCTAATAATGGTTATCCAATTTATGCCAATCCATGTATATCCCAAAGACGAATAGTTTTATCTAATGAACAAGATGCTATTATTTAATTGTCATAACTATATTATACACAATAAATTTTAGCTTCATGTTCCTTTTTAAATAGATTCATTACAATCCCTTTCTAATCAATATTCCACATAATTAAGTTTGCATCCCAACCAGAAGATAATAAACGATTATTCAAAAAATTAAAATGTAATGAACTTACATGATCTGTATGACCTCTTAACTTTTTAATAAATTTTTTTGTCTCCATATCAATAAATTTTATATACCCCTCAGAACTTCCCATAACTAAAACCTTAGAATCAGATGTTATAGCTAATGATGTTATAATAGCTCGATGTTTCTTAGAAACCCATTATTTTTCCAAAGTATTCATATTCCATATTGTAATCTTATTATCATCTCCTCCACTTATTAATTCCCCTCCCTTTGTTGGTTATAAACACCAAACCTCTCCATCACTTTATATTGAACGAATATGATTATTGAATGCTCCTACTAAATTCTCTGGCTTTACAGAATTTACTTCATTATTTCCTATTGCAAAAGTACTCAACTTTTAAATACACTCTTTCAATAAATTACTTACTGTCAATTACTATAAAGGTTTAACTATCTTTATTTTTAATTAATCTTATTTCAATGTTGCTATCTCTATTAATTCTTTTGATAACTATTCAATTCTCTCTGGCTCTTAAACAAATTAAAATTCCTATGCATACTTCTAAGCTTAATAACTAAATCTCCCAAAATGTCTCTTTATCTTATCTACTATACCATCGATTATTTTATTCAATTCAATTCTCAAATTCTCTATCTCCTCTAATATCTCTTCTATTGATTCATGTAAATGAGGCTATTTCATATTCAAAAACTAATTCAAAAAATCTTCAATCTAGGACAATTACATCACTCTATGATTCCTATGGTAATATGGAATACAATAATCTCGACATATCAATCTACGAACTTAAGGACATTATGGTGATATACAAAGCATATATTCATTTTATTAATGTCCTAACATACACTTAAATCCACTTGCCCATTGCTACAAATTCATTTTATTATTTTTATTATTTTATAATCACTTCTATTTTCTCCTATTCTTTCTTTTATCATCTCATTATTTGCAAATATTTCAAAATATTATTATTTTCTCATACTCTCTATCAACTCTAATCTTACCATTCGTATTCAAAGTCTCGTTTTAAATAAATTAGATTTACTAAAAAATTTTAATTCATTTTTTAGGTTATTATCAAATTACAAGTCATATATTGCTAACATATAAATNACCAGAAGATAATAAACGATTATTCAAAAAATTAAAATGTAATGAACTTACATGATCTGTATGACCTCTTAACTTTTTAATAAATTTTTTTGTCTCCATATCAATAAATTTTATATACCCCTCAGAACTTCCCATAACTAAAACCTTAGAATCAGATGTTATAGCTAATGATGTTATAATAGCTCGATGTTTCTTAGAAACCCATTATTTTTCCAAAGTATTCATATTCCATATTGTAATCTTATTATCATCTCCTCCACTTATTAATTCCCCTCCCTTTGTTGGTTATAAACACCAAACCTCTCCATCACTTTATATTGAACGAATATGATTATTGAATGCTCCTACTAAATTCTCTGGCTTTACAGAATTTACTTCATTATTTCCTATTGCAAAAGTACTCAACTTTTAAATACACTCTTTCAATAAATTACTTACTGTCAATTACTATAAAGGTTTAACTATCTTTATTTTTAATTAATCTTATTTCAATGTTGCTATCTCTATTAATTCTTTTGATAACTATTCAATTCTCTCTGGCTCTTAAACAAATTAAAATTCCTATGCATACTTCTAAGCTTAATAACTAAATCTCCCAAAATGTCTCTTTATCTTATCTACTATACCATCGATTATTTTATTCAATTCAATTCTCAAATTCTCTATCTCCTCTAATATCTCTTCTATTGATTCATGTAAATGAGGCTATTTCATATTCAAAAACTAATTCAAAAAATCTTCAATCTAGGACAATTACATCACTCTATGATTCCTATGGTAATATGGAATACAATAATCTCGACATATCAATCTACGAACTTAAGGACATTATGGTGATATACAAAGCATATATTCATTTTATTAATGTCCTAACATACACTTAAATCCACTTGCCCATTGCTACAAATTCATTTTATTATTTTTATTATTTTATAATCACTTCTATTTTCTCCTATTCTTTCTTTTATCATCTCATTATTTGCAAATATTTCAAAATATTATTATTTTCTCATACTCTCTATCAACTCTAATCTTACCATTCGTATTCAAAGTCTCGTTTTAAATAAATTAGATTTACTAAAAAATTTTAATTCATTTTTTAGGTTATTATCAAATTACAAGTCATATATTGCTAACATATAAATATACCTGTCTCTCTTTTTGATATTTAAAAAATTAATTACAATTATTGCATTCTACAATATTTATTACAATTCTGAATAATTATAGAGTTATTGAAACTTAAATCAAATTATTAACTAAAACATTTAAATAATATTTATAAATCTAATTAATTTACTATCATATTTAATCAATAAAAGTTTCGAGTAAAATGTTTTCTTCTATATTTGATTGTTATCTACTTTAGTGTGTGCTTCTTCTAATATCACTCTCACTCATCAATTTTTTTTCTGTTCCTCCAAAACTACCAGTTTTCCTGTTTTGCAGCTCTTATTTCACTAATTTTAAATTTGCCTCTTCAAATAATTATTATTTCTTTAATTCCTCATTCAAATTGTATAATTCATAAAATGCTCTATTCTTCTTCTCCATACTCATTTAAACCTCTCCTCTTAACTTTACTAATTCTTCATTCCATTTATTAGATTACATTTCCATTTCTTCTTTCAATTTATCAATCCCATATTCTTATTCTCTATTTTTAAATTTATTAATCTCTTTTAATTCCTATATCTCCAATTACATTTGTCCTAGTATTTCTGGCATATAAGATCGATATTAAATTGGTTAATACTAATTAGAAAATTATTATTAAACTTCATATTGTGAAGCTTATTAAAATTAATTTTACTATTACATTTCTTTATAACCTTATTGCTAAAGAGAGCGATGTTATGAATTATTTCTAAATGAAGTACTATTCTAATTTAATCCTGCTGTATTTGGAGGATTATAAGTAATATTTATTAAATTTTAGTCTTATAAAGTTCTTTAAGATTATAATTTTGTTTATGGAGTTTGAAGATTAATTTTTTATTTAAGATCTTAATCATATTTATCATCAACTTCCTTTAAATAATTAGGAACTATATTATTGTTAGTCATATTTATCTAATGATCTTCAAATTCATTGAATAAAAATTTAGATTCTTCTTATTGTTATCTAAGATGTTTATTTTTAATTGTCTTGATCACCATTTTTTTATCGTCTTCTTTATTTTAATTTTAATTCATCTTTTCTCTTTCTTTTTTCAACTTCTCCTCGTATTTTTAATCTTCTTCAATCTATCTTTACTTTTCCTCTTCTTTCTTTCTTTTTTTCTCATCTATTTACATTTATATTTCATTTATAAATGCTTATTTTTCTGTCAATTTTTATTGCTCCTTAGCATCCTTTTGTTTATACACTTTTGCAAATATTCCTCCATCAGAATTTTTATTAGCTTCATTATCTATATTTCGTATAATCTCCTTCCTCTCAGCTGCTGTAATTTTTTATTGTCTATCATTTCTTTATAAATAAACAGGAACTGATTCTTCTCTTTCTTGATTCTTATTGTTGTTGCTTTTTTGTTCTGAAAACTTAAATTATTATTCTTCTCGAATTAATATCTGCTTGAATTAAATTTATTTACTTGCTCTTATTATTCTTATATTACTCTCTTTCCACTTGCAGCAAATAAATTTATTTATTTATTTTCCTTTTTTAACATAATCACTCTATAAAATTATTATTTATTTATTAAAAAAAATGATAGAAATATGAGTAGAAAAGATATTAAAATGAGTTGATGATTCTCATATGGCTAAATTTTTAATCCAATCAATAGTCTCATCATAAATGGAAACATAAGCTTCTTCATTATCATAATTTTTCTCTAAAATTTTCTGAAAGTTTTGGATAACTAAAGTTGCTCGACTAAGAGTATCATAAATTTTTTCAAAATTAGCAATAGTCGACTTTAAATAGAATCCCTCTTAAGATTAAAATTATTTGCAAAAATTATCTATACGCATTTCTGCTTGTTCTTAAAATTTGTTAATAAACAAACCGACTTTTGGTTCATCATAATAGGACAAATCATCTTTTTCTTTGTAGTATATTACAAAGTTTAACTTTTCATGAATAATATTTGCTAAATAAAATACTTTATCAATCTAATAGCTTTGCTTTGGGATAAATATTGGTTCAGCTATAATAACTAAAGAGCAATTTTTATCAATGAAACTTACGAATGCTTCAACTTGAGGGCTTTTCTTTTGTAGTGTACCTAATTTATTCTTTTGGAAATCCATATTATAAATAATACTATCATTTATATATTAGTAGGTGAAATATAAAAAACAAGTAATAGAAATATACATTTTTTTTGATGTGCAAGATAAAAATAAGTCTATAAAAAATGGAGACAAGTCTACTTATAAAAGTTCAGAATAAATTGTTCTGAATAAAAAATTTAAATTATTCTTTAAAAAATTGATCATAAATTTCCTACTAATTTCTTACTAATTAAAAATCAAAGAAAACTCTTTTTAATGATTAAACTTAGATATTTTAAAAAGAAGAGTAAAAAAATAAATAATAATCGAATTTCTGTGTTACATCACTATAAAATAATATTATAGAAATTAGACATATAACCTTTCTATTTAGGAAGTATTTAGATGAAATAAAAAATAATACTAATCTCATTTAAAAAAAAATCAATAATTTTGATTGCTGAAAAAGGATTAGACAATAGCATAAACAATAGGGTGTATAGTGATTAATTAATTATTCTTATTTCTTTTATTGAGAATTTATTAGACAGCACATCCAAATTATAGTTTTAATTCACTACTCGTCATATTCATCAAGCTCTTTGTATAATTTTCATCTATAGAGTTTTTTGAACTCTCCTCTATCTTTGAAAACATTTCTTGACTAGACACAAACTCACTTTTTGATATAGAGATTGAAGCAAATTGTTAATTCACATTTTATTTTTTTGGAGTGAGATATTAATATTCTAATTTGGTTACAATAGATATTTAATTATCTAAAGTAATAGAATCTGTTTATTTGAGTATTATGTTGTGTTTAGCCAAAAAGTCTAGAATGATAAGTTTAATCTTATTAAACACATTCATCATTTAAATATTAATAATAATTAAATTAAATACAGTCTAAAATGCCATAATCACATAGTAGTCTTTTCCCATTTTTCAAAGTCTTTAAATCTGACAGTGAAATCATTATTATTATTACGTTTTGCTTAAGAGAAGCTCTAAATTGGAAATAATATAATACAGTAATAAAAGACTTAGCATCTTCTCCCGCATTCTCAAATAATTGACAAAAATCTTCAAATTCTAATTGATTTCCTTGGAAATCTCCAAGAAAAGATTCTAAATCAATTTTAAGTTCAAATTCACTTTGTACAATATCAAAAATCATTTATTTTTAAACGAAGCCTGTTCTATCAGGATTACCTCCTAAGGCTACAAAAGCATCAACTAAATGTAGATAATTAAAATAGAATACTGTATTCTTATGTAATTGTTTCTTCATCATCCAATTATTATTAATAATTTTTTAATTTACAATAAAGATCGCAAATCTGTTTAAGATCTAACATTTTAGTATCATATTATTTAAGTTCTTCTTTGAATTTGGCGATAAGCTTTTCATTATTAAGTAATTTAAGATCTAAATTGTAAAATAAGTTAGATGCCTCTCATAATATCATCAACTTCAGTTTTGCTGATATATCCAGTACCCTTAGGATCATATCGTTTAGCTTAGGTCATAAGTTCAGTGATTTCAAGTTAATTAAGATTAAAAGCACTCTTAATTTACTGAATAATATCTGCTTCAAGCAATAATGTTTTTCGTTTCATAAAATAATTAATTTATTAATTTTTATTTATAATCTACAACATGAAATCATTTAGGTTTCCATGAAATTTTATCATTAGCCCCCATTAATTACTATTTCAATTATTTAGGATTAGCCCATTAAGAATTTAGATATTAATCTTCAGCATCAGCTTCTAAATCCTAAAATACTATAATAGAAAATGTATACTTTTTATTCTTATTATTTTTTATAATAAAATGCCATCATTTTTTTTTATGTTTCAGCATCAACAGCAGGTTCTCTAACAGGTGCACCAGCTCCAGTTTTTTATAATCTAACAATCTAATAGAAAATATAATGAGAGATTTTACAATTTTAGTTTTATCATTTTTTCCAATAAAATCAGATAATAATTTACCTCTAAGTAATTCTTTACCAGCCCACCATAATGATGTTTATTTTTCATCTAAAAAATCATATTGTTCATTGAATGTAGGTTAAGTATCATATTAACCTTCTAAGATTTCTCTAGCTGGTTCCCAAGGTGGTAATCCATGATATCCAGGATAACATATCATCATACATCCTCTTAATAAATCTAATTATTCTTAAACAATTTTAGGAGTTAAACATTATTTTAAATCAACTAAATTTTTTGAAATTGCTTATTTAACTTTAGTACAATTATCAATAACCATTTTAGATAATTCTTCAGTTTGGATAACTCCAGTTCGATATGCTGTTTTATCAGGATTAATTCTTTAACCAGGTAATAATTATTAAGGAGTAACTGCCCATGGTTTTTTTTCTGGTGCCATAGTTTCTATAGCTGCATCAATAAGTGATTATTCAGATAATCCTCTAGTATCTTCAGGTTTTAATGGTCCTATTATATATATATAATTATAAATTTACCATGTGTAGCTAAATCTTCCATTGCACATGCCAAACGATCTAGAATAATCCTCATATTATTTACTAATGTAATTATTAAATTTGATTACTTTCAACAAGATCTTTTATAACTTAATCTGTAGGAGTATTAGCACTACATTCATATAAAAATTGATTCAACTCTGTTTTCTTATAATGAATTAAAACCATTTAAATATTTATATATATATATTAATATTATATTAATATATCAATTTCTTCATAAATTTGCTGCAATACTCAATTTATTGCATGTATCTTCCAATAAACTAAGTAAATGCTCTTCTGATTATTCTCTACTTCTCTTTTCTTAATCTAATTCAACCTTCACTCTATTTACAATATCCTTTAACATCTCAAATATTGATTATTCACTTTCATCTCTATTTCTCTTCTCAACATTAATTAAATTACTTAATTTAACTAATTCATCTGTGATTGATTTCATTACCTATATTAATTATTTAATAATTAATACATTTTAATCTGATTCATCTCTTTCATTAGCTTCTTCTCTAATAGCTTCTTAAATCTTTGGTAAATCATTTTACAATCCTTAATGAATTCCTTCAATTGCATCTACTCTTTATGCTGTCTCTTTCTATACTTCTGTTCTTAATAATGCTGATTTATCTTCTGTCAATCTAAGTATCTTTGCTTCTCCTTCCTTCTTTCCTTATTATTCATTCTCTATTGCATTCTCAAACTTCTTTGTCAATGCCAATACATCTCTATTCTTTGCATCTATTGCTTATTCTTTTGCCTATCTATCATCTTCCACCTATTTCTATAATTTACCCAACTATTAACTTATTTTATCTATTTTTTACTTAATCTCTCAACCCATTAAGCTTTGTAAAAATCTACTCTTAAAATTCATTAAATGCATCCTCTGCCTATTGTATACGTTATTCTGCTTATTCCAATCTCTAAAATCTTTCATTCTCCACTCCTATCTATATAGTTGATAACTTCTCAGATATCTTTTAAATTCTACCTGTACTTGGAGATGGTTATGCGTCTAAAATCATCATTAATCATTCTTACATAAAGATTATTTCACTCTAGACATTTCAATTTTTAATTTTTATTTTTATATATAAATTATTAATTTTATTTCTACCCTTATAGAAATTAATTTTATTTAATTATTCAATTTTATATTTTTTACCTTTCACCTATTCGCATCCATTTCACTAAACCTTTCTACTCTACTCCATCAATACTATATCTCCTACTATTTTCTATTTTTTAATAAAAATATAACATAAAATCATTTATCTGAAATCACCATCTTTAAATATTATTTAAACTCATTTTCTACACTATAATCATAATTAATTCTTCAAATAATTAGCTTACTAAATCTTAGATATATATTAATTGTTCATTTAAATATTTTAAGTCATTAATAAAACTATGAATAAATTTTCACAAACCTTTAGATAGCAACATTTAGAAACTTTGTATCAAAAAGAAAAAGAATAATATTGCTATGATACCTTTAAGAAAATAGCCTTCTTATCATTTGTAATAACACTAATACGATTAGTAAGTTTTGCTCATCAAGAAAATGTTGTGGGCATATTAATCACATCAGCAATCTTATCAATGATAATACTTATGTCCATTTTAATATTTAAATTCTGTTCATCTGGTACCATATTTTGTATGGTATTCATCAATAATTTACTGGTTTTACTCTAATTACATGGTTATGAAGGTACTAATTAATTTATTCTTGGTACTAATTTGTCCATTGCACACACAACAATACTTCTAATTATTGATTATAAATTGGCTGTAATCAATACTTTTTTTTTAACTACATTTAAATTACTAATAGCAGGACTTTTTGATGGTTAAACAGACAGCTGTTCCATAATATTATCTATTATATGTCCACTTTGTTTTGTTTCTGTAGTATACAATATAGAAAAATAAAGAAGACTGCTATTTTTAAGTAATAATCAAGGAAACGATTGGTGTATTATTAATATTCTGATATCTATATAGATTAATTATTACCTTCAGTAATCAGTGATCCATTTGTTCTATTTTCATTTGATCCCAATAGAATGTCCTTTAAATATAAGAATTCGAGTAAAATAGATAGATTTCCTTATTGCAATCAAGAATTCTCTTAAGAAGATAATTTTAGATAATTTTTTAGACTCCAACATATTTCAGGTGTAACTATTGAATAATTCATACTGAAACGAATTGAAAAATAATCCTAGTTTTTTTATTTAAATTAATTTACACTAAAGCCAAATTAATTTGATTCTGTTGATTTTGAGGAAACTAATATTCTCCTTGCAGAATTATATCATTTGGATGACAATTTCTTAATTGTATTAGAGCAATCTAAATAGAGAGCATAATATTTATAATCTACTAAAGATAATCTAATAAATTTGATTAGCTAACATTAATAATTAGTTTACAACTTCTTAAAAAAGCAAGCAACATTAATTAATCTTAGTTTATAGAATGAAACAAGTAGAATTTAATTACTCTATTAATTAAAACTTCATCATTTGTATTTTTAAGGAAAATATAAAATATCAAATTCATTTTCATAAAACAACAAATAATTATAAACAGTTTGTATTGATTTTAAATAATTGTTTATAGCCATAATTTCATTATTTTAAAAAGCTTATATTGATATTAATCTTTAATTTGATTTCACTGATAATAAATTTGATGCAATTCAGTATAAAGATATGCCTTAAGATTTTATTATTTAATTATTGCAAGTCATTTTAAGAAAAACAACAACAGACTAAAAATTTAAAACAAGAATTATTTTACATTCTAAATTTGAAATTTTATTTATTCAAATAATATGTCTAAATTCATTTATTTTGGTGGAAAATTTAAATAAAAACCTTGTTATAAAATTGTATTTAAAATTACATTCTCCTGAAAGTGAAGTAAGAGTAAATGAGAATGGAATAAATATTTAATTGTATAAAGATGTTTCATAATTAAAATCATTAAATAAATTTTAAGATGATTGATTATAATTATAAAATTTAAGAAATTAAGAATATATATATGATATCATTATATAATATTATAAAATTTATTTTGATGTTACTAAACCTTAAAAACATAACTGAATCCAAATAAACATTCATAAAACCCAAAAAAAAGTCTATTTTAAAGATTTTGTAAATAGGTGATGTAACTGAAAAAGAATAAATTACTCTACATACAATTTCAAATAAAATGCAGAATATTGTTTTTGATAATAATAATTAAATAGATGAGTATTACTAAATACCCCTTTTTTAAATAAGTTCGATTTTGTACTCTGATTTCTTTGAATTACAATCCCTTGTAATTATAACTATATCAAAATACAAAATTGTCAGATATTATGAAATTGATATAAATTGCCTGGCAAAAAAATGTGACATTTATAAGACTATTCAAACAAGATGGAACTGAAATTGAAGAATGTGATTTGATTAATATAAAAAAAGGAACAACACTTTATGTCGAGCTAAGTAATGAAGATATTAAACTAAATATTATCTAATAACAATATGATATCATCAAAAAGATTGGTGAAGGTGGTTAAGGAGTAGTATTATTAGGATAGCATAAAATTACTAAAGAATTAGTAGCCTTAAAGAAAATTAATTACTAAGCTTTATTGGGTAAAGAAATAGATGGAATTTCAAAAGAATCCATAATTTTAAAGGCATTAGATCATAAGAATATAGTTAAATTGCATTAGAGCTTTGAAATGTAAAATCAAAAGGAGATTATATTAATTATGGAATACTTAAATGGGGGATCTCTAATAAACTTAGCTAATTGTAATTATTAATTAAATATTTATAATAGCTAAATTAACTGAAGGAGATGCAAAACTATATTCTAAATAGATAGTAGATGCAATTGCTTATTGTCATGAAAAAAACATTGTTCATTGTGATTTGAAATTAGAAAATATTATGTTAACATCACCAAATTCCAAACAAGTATTAAATTTATATCAAAATTAGATAAAAATAATTGACTTTGGGGTTTCAAATTATGCTGGAAAATTAAAATAAATTGATAGTGTTATAGGAACTCTATCTTATCTCGCTCCAGAAGTTCTTTCTTCTACTTATAAGTATATCTAAACATCTTAAGATGTATGGGCAGTTGGATGCATTATTTATGGATTAGTTTTTGGAAGATTACCATTCGATGGTGTTAATCCTTCTGAAACCTATAGAAACATAATATAATGTAATTATAGTTATCCAAAAAAAAATATTACTAAAGATTTGATTAATCTTTTCAGTTAGATTTTTATTAATAATCCAAAAGAAAGGTTTAATATTTTTGACATTCAAAATCACTCTTGGTTCAAAGAGTTACCTTAATTAAATAAATTAACTCTAAATAGAATTACCTCTCGTAATGGTAGATCTACAAGTGTTTCGATTATAAATAATTAAAGAAAATCTAAAGATGAAGATTAAATTTAAATTATTAGTCAAAGAAAGATTGTTTTTAGTAGAAGATCTAATACTAGAAATGATAAATCTTCCTTTTTGAATAAAATAAAATGATTTATAATGATATATATATTTGTGTTTTGTTTTTTATTTGAGTAAAAAATTAAATTTTAATTAACTAAAATTGAGTCATATTAAATCTTCCTCTAATATACGAATTGCATTCAATTAATTCAAATCTTTATATATTTCAAAATGACATGCTAATTATTATCAAATAATCATTACCATTATCATTATATACAATATCTACTTTTGGGCTTAGTCTAACTTAGATCTTATAAAATAGTGAATTAAAAACTAATTTCTATTTGAGTTCTTCTGAATTGTTAAATAAAATACTGATTTTTATTAATTCTAAATCTTTTTATGTATTAATTTCACTTATGTGAACAAAAACTGTTTTTCCATTTTAAAAAATCCGAATAAGAGTTTGAAATATAATTACTAAAAATATATTCAGTAGTTATTCATTACTAAAAATATAAATATCTTCAAATGTAGTACTAGAAAATTCAATTTAAATTTATTTATAAGCCATACAATAGATGTGAATTAATCCCTTAATCATATCAGTAATATTAATTTATATTATTTTTTATTCAATTTCTTAGAAACTATTACATTATGTATATTTTCCAATAAAATACATGCAATGAATTTTCATTTTATAGATAGTACTTATATAATTATTGGAAATAATTATATTTTATATTAATTATAATTACTTTTCTAAGAAATTGATGGTTAAATTTTGATGTTAATTAATTCCTTAAATCAAGGCAGTTTTTACTTTCTCTAAAGTTCTAATTTTTTATTCATGTTAATCAAATACAATTAAAAATACTTATTCTCTCAAATAGAAATCTGAAAATCGTATAACATATTTCTTAGTTCCATAAATTTATTCATTTCTTTGAATTCTTAATTGAAATTAATAAATCTTTGTATAATCACTACAAGTTCTACTTCTTGTTACTAAATATTATTCAAGATTATCGTTTCCCATTTTAAATGATCTTAAAAAGAATCTTAAATTTTCTGAAGGTGCTTTTTCATTATCCCAACATATTCCTTTCATATCATTAGCAATTTTTAAATTAAAATTCAATCTTTCTTCATCAAAAGTAAACATTACAAAAGGACTTTAAATAATAGTAGATAAAGTTTATTCTTTAATTAATTAATATTCATACCCCATTGTTTATCAGAGAATTACAATAAGAAATGCTCTCTTTAAATCTTATCATTTTGATAAATAAAAATCAATATACCAATTGATGTTATAACAATTGATATTAAATCTTATCCTATAAAAATATCATTCACAAGACCAGTTATTAAGCATCTTGAAATTAGAAAGAGTAACAGTTAAATTGGTGCTTCTTGAATACTTGAAAAATAAAACATTATCATATTGAAAATCATTATGTTTTATCCACTTAAATATATACTTTAAGGGTTTGAATATTAATTTGCGCGAATCTAAAGGAATAATATAATTATATTTGTAAATTGAAAGATAGTCTTTACTTTCTCTGGAGATCCTTTAAGGGATATTATAACTAAAAATATGCTGTAGCTTGTAAACCCTATTTCCCAATACATAATTTCTTTTTTTTCGTAAAATAGCGAACTAATTAAACCGACTATTGAAAACAAAAGGATTAATATTGCCAGTATTTTCTTCATCCACAAATGTTTCAATAACCTATCTTTTTAATAAGCTTATTCAATTGTAGGATGCGAAAACTGTAATGTGAACTTCTTTCTCATGTTTTTAGATAATTTTAATATTCAATCATTCAAACTCAATTAATTAACTTCTTTATAAGAACTTCATTAAAAATAAAAATAAAATATAAACATAAATATTTTAACCTAAAAAATTTGCAATATTAATCACTTTTAAAAAGAAAAATCAAATAATCTCATCTTCTAATTCTCTAATCTCTTCTAAAGGTTAATAATTTTTATATAAATAAAATTTTACAGCTAAAACATTATTAATTTATATTTACACTAATTTTATATGAGAATGTCGAGATTTGGACATAATCTTCTTTATATTTTCTAAAAGAAGGGATTGCTGTAAAGTTAACTTCTAAACTCCTAATAACACTCTGTTCTAATGATTATATAAAATAATTTTCTATTATTTTAATCTTGTCCAAAAATTAATTAATTTTTTAATACATTAGCTTTTAATCGAATTAATAGCTAACATAAAATTTGAAAGAATGTTTAAATTAATTCTTCATTGCTCTTTATATAAAAATCATTGTGTTCATCTGATTATAATTCAATTTGAATAGGCTTATAAGCAATACAATAAAGATTCACTAATAATTACAATAATTTTGTAAGATTAATATCCTTTATATTTGGATCTATTTATGAAAAGCTATTAATTTATAAAAATTAACCAAGAAAATACATTGTATGTATTTTCGATTTAGCTAATTATTATAATTAATTTTTTTAAATCATTGCTGAAGATATCAGATGTAATTATTTTCTTAAAAAACTAATAGTAAGTTCTTGATTCCTATTAATACAAGTTATTAATGAATTGTTAATGTCTGTTAAATAGTCATATTTCTTTTCATTAAAAGTAATTAAATAATATTTTTCTCCTAGAAAACATTCTGAATAATTTAAACTTATTAAATTTGATTTATGATCAAAATATTGAAGATTTAAATTTTGAGTAAAATAATGATTATGATTATAATCTTTAAGATTGTTTCTTGATAAAATATATTATTCTAATGATTAATCTTCATAAAAACAATTCCTAAGAAATGATCTTAAATTAGATGTAGGTGCATTTGAATCATCCCATTTAATAGATGTAATATCACTTTTAAATCTCAAATTAAAGCTCGAGCTTTGTTTATCTAAATTAAACATAAGAAATTAATTTTATATTAAATCTGGTAGAAACCGAACTAATTTATAAATTATATTACATAGTTATTTCTCAAAACATTCTTAAGAAAATCTAATTTTATGTCCTTATTGTTAATAAAATACATAAATTCCTACTAAGATTGCTTCTAACAATTAAAATATTAAAGTATAACTATTGAATTTAGTATTCTATGAGACTTGAATCCAAATTTTTATACCAATAAAAACAATAATTTAAAAATATGCCCCTTTTAGATCTAATATGCTAAATATAATCATAGAAAATATGATATTTAATTATTAATTTTATTACAGTTCCTCTATGTTATTAGTTTAATATGCTTAAATTTACATTAAACCTAGAACACAACATGTTAACAGATTTCCATATTTCTTAATCCATAGTTTTCCTTTGAAAGATATCAAAAGCAGTAAAATAGTATAAATTAAAAAGCCTCCTCCATAAAGAGCATAATAAGATTTCCCTTATGTTAGTATTGAGATTAATCTAATTAAGGCAAAGAAAGTCATCAACATAAAAACCAAAACTTACTGATTTCTGCTGATTTTGTAGACAAATTCATCCAAATTATCTGTAACATTTTGAGTATCAAATCCTTGATATTCTGTATTCATTTTTTTTATTAATAAGTTTAAATATTTCAGAAGATAACCAAAAGAATTTATTACTAACCATTGATGTTTGTCTTTTATTCAAATTATTTATAGTTTATATAATTTGAGTCGGTTTATTTACACAATTTAATCACAAAAAATTGTATTTAAGGCTATATAAAGTTTGGATCTTCAATTTAATTATATAGTTATATAATTATATAATTAAACACCCATAAATTTTTTAATGAACATGACCTTTTACAAATAATGCTTTTAAACTTTATAAGGACTTTATGAATTAAAACTAATATCTAAAGATGAAAAGCTACTTTTAAAAGGTTAAATTCTCAAACTTGAAATTCCTTCTGATGATGGTACTTCAGTCGAAGATCTATCAAAATATTTTCTTTCTCTTTTGAAATAAAAAAAAAGACACTTTATCAACGTTCAAACCAAATTACACTTGGATATGATCGATGAGGAAACAGATGAAGAGTAACTTTGAATTTATAATTTCTTGAGAGAAAATATGAAATAATGACTATATTGTTTGTATTATTTTAAATCATACACCTTATATAACATTTCTAATCATATACTTTTAAGTTCAAGTATGTTTTCATGAAATTATCTTCAACAAAGGATATTCAGTTTTTCAACTTTTTTCGTAATTATGCAAATTGAAAACATCATCTTTTTAATAATGCTGCAAAATAAATCAACAATCAATGAAATAACGAATCCATTTATATTAGAATCACTTAGCATATATGTTAAAGATTAAATATGATCATATATATATTGATTGATAATGCTTCTTTAAAATTTCTCAATATGAATATCTAAATCAAATGTCAAATTTCAGTAATTAACTTTTTATTTACATTCATCTTTTCGAAATCCAATAACATTTGATCATTTTATTTATACTTGTACATTCATAAAATACATATAATGGAATAATTTGATATTTATTTGCATTTTTCAAGATGATTTAATATAATTATACAGTCTAATTAATAAGCAAAAAATTATTATTATANTTTTTTTATTAATAAGTTTAAATATTTCAGAAGATAACCAAAAGAATTTATTACTAACCATTGATGTTTGTCTTTTATTCAAATTATTTATAGTTTATATAATTTGAGTCGGTTTATTTACACAATTTAATCACAAAAAATTGTATTTAAGGCTATATAAAGTTTGGATCTTCAATTTAATTATATAGTTATATAATTATATAATTAAACACCCATAAATTTTTTAATGAACATGACCTTTTACAAATAATGCTTTTAAACTTTATAAGGACTTTATGAATTAAAACTAATATCTAAAGATGAAAAGCTACTTTTAAAAGGTTAAATTCTCAAACTTGAAATTCCTTCTGATGATGGTACTTCAGTCGAAGATCTATCAAAATATTTTCTTTCTCTTTTGAAATAAAAAAAAAGACACTTTATCAACGTTCAAACCAAATTACACTTGGATATGATCGATGAGGAAACAGATGAAGAGTAACTTTGAATTTATAATTTCTTGAGAGAAAATATGAAATAATGACTATATTGTTTGTATTATTTTAAATCATACACCTTATATAACATTTCTAATCATATACTTTTAAGTTCAAGTATGTTTTCATGAAATTATCTTCAACAAAGGATATTCAGTTTTTCAACTTTTTTCGTAATTATGCAAATTGAAAACATCATCTTTTTAATAATGCTGCAAAATAAATCAACAATCAATGAAATAACGAATCCATTTATATTAGAATCACTTAGCATATATGTTAAAGATTAAATATGATCATATATATATTGATTGATAATGCTTCTTTAAAATTTCTCAATATGAATATCTAAATCAAATGTCAAATTTCAGTAATTAACTTTTTATTTACATTCATCTTTTCGAAATCCAATAACATTTGATCATTTTATTTATACTTGTACATTCATAAAATACATATAATGGAATAATTTGATATTTATTTGCATTTTTCAAGATGATTTAATATAATTATACAGTCTAATTAATAAGCAAAAAATTATTATTATATTTGAGCCTAATTAATGAGTAAATTGAAAACTTTTTTAGAATGAATTTCTTGAATTTAGAAATTAGAGCAAAAACAATATTTTTATAATATTTGAGATAACTTAGATAAAAACATAAAAAATCAGAAAGAAATAAAATATAGAGGTTGATTATAACAATTTTGGGATTAGTATAATTGAAAATAAAAAGCTTAATTTATTCTATAGAATTAATATAAAATATTATAAATCATAGAATGTTCAATATAAAATGCAGTTTGATAAATTCAATTTGTTTTAGACTATCAAATATTCATAAAAGACACCAAGATGCCTGAAACAAAATTGCCAAACTTTTTAATAAAGTTATAATCAATGTTGAATGTATAATAATTTGAATAATTAAAGGATGCATCAAATAATCATATAATTAGTTGGGATGAAAGAGGTAGTAAACTAATAATTCATGATATAAAATAATTTAAAGAAATTGTATTGCCCTTATACTTTAAATAACCAAATTATACAAGTTTCTAAAAGTACAACTAATGTAATATAATTAGGTAAATGAATAACTATGGATTTAAGAATATCAGAATTTCATCTACAACAACAGAGTTTTACAATGAAAATTGGACTAGTGACTATAGAAAAATTGATTAAATGGTAAGGAAAAAAAGAATCATAATTGAAAAAGATTCAAATTCTTCTTTTCTCTCTTAATTAATGATATTGAAATGTTCTTAAAATTAATTAATAGAGAATTTGTAATATATTAATTACAAATAAACAATCATAAGTTAAATTATTTATGACTTGCACTTAGAATCATTAAAATAATAAGAATTATTCTAATAATTTCTTGATCTATAATTGTGATTTTTTAAATATATTTATTTTATTTTAAGAATAGTAACATAAAAATCAATTACTTAAAATAATTTACTAAATAATGAAAGAACTCTAAGCAGAATTTGAAAATAATAGAGATAAATAAAGATAAAAGTTTTTGCGACACTTATATGAGATACTTGATGTATTTATAAGATATATAAAATAGAATCCTAAAAATGATTAAATAATAAGGTGGCATGATAATGGATTTGTAATATAGAATATAGAAGAATTTAAGAAATAATTATTACCTATCACATTTAAACATAATAATTACCAAAGTCTAATGAGATAACTCAATAAATATGGATTCAAAATAAAATCCAAAGAAAATTTAAAAGCATATTTCACTCATCCTACTATTAGAGAGAATAATAGAGAAACAAAGAGAGTTTTAAAGATTAACAAAACTTAATAAAAAATAGATTACTTAAAAGAATTATAAGTGTTAAAAGTAGAGTTGGATAATCTTAAAGAAGGATAAAAGATCTTAAACAAATAGTTTTAACTTTCAATTAAAATCATGATTAGATTACAATCTTATTTTGCTAGATTGAATATGGTATTTTTATATTTTTATTTAGATGACTTTGCATACCGTTGGATTTGCAAATATTTTTGGAAATCTAATGTATTCAAATCATAAACGAATTTGGGGAAATTTAGGAGGTGATCTTTTTCAAGTAAATTATTTTATCTAAACTCAAGTTATAACTTAATTCTATAGTTTAAGGGTTTCCTGAACTTTTAGAAACAAGATTAACTACTCCAATCATTAGCAATTTAGGAACTCCATTACCTTTTTATCAATTTATTGGATAAATGAAGGAATTCAAAAACTTACTTCTTTAATGAAATATATTTATATCACTAGATGATAAATAATAAATATTACAAAATTTAGTTTTTTCAATTACTTATAAATGTTAATTGATTCTTAAATTTTATATATCAATAATTGGACTATTTCTGATATATTTTATTTCTAATAATGAAAACTTTATTGTTGTTTGATATTTTCAAAATAATAAATATACATGCTATTTTATTAAGAAAAATATTATAACTCAATTAAATTCATTGGAGAAATATTAGAAATGAGATCAAAAATGATCTAATTATAAAACAAGTAGCAATTTGAAAACAAAAAAAGATGACCATCTATTCAAAAACATTAATCAATGATATAATATTATAAAAACTATAAATAAATAGGAAAATAAAATACTAAAAAATCTGGTTAGTTTGATAAAAATGATGAATATTTCTTAATGTAAATTACTTTATAACAATTTAAATATAATATAGTATAATAATGACTTAAAAATCAATTAAAAACATAATCTGTTGTTTAAAAGGTTCTTCTTGTTGTTGCACGGCTTTAAGTTGATTCCATAATGCAATTTAACTTTTCTTTTAATGAATAAATTTACTCATCTGAAGCATCTGTAATCCACTTAAATATCTAATATTTATTAATAAATTTTTACCTTATTAACAATAGTTTTATAGGTCAAGTCTTCTTAATCAATTAAAGTATCAATCTTTATGCTTAACTCTTAATTTAAAGATTTAACATCAATTTCATATGATAGAATTTCATTATTAATCTTTTCCACTATGATATTAAATAATATTACTTATCCAAGTTGCTCCTTCCATAAAGATTTATGATTTATCAATAACTTTACTAATTTTCAATTATTCATCTACTTTTTAAAATAGATTTCTGCTTATTGTATCTCTAGATTTTTTTGATTCAGATTTTTGATCAGAAAACTATACTTTTAAATTCCTCTCAGTTTTTTTTTAAGTCATAATTCCTTCATATGGTATTCTTGAATTTAATTGTCTTTTAAGGTTATTGATTTCATTGTCTGCCAATTATTTTTATTTGTTTATTTTAGCTGTATAATACTCATAAAAAGTAGTATTAAGATTAATCAATAATTCATTTTTTTATGAACTATTCATTTCAATATTATCTATTATTTCAATTACTTTTTTGGGTATCCAAAATCTTTATAGAAATATTGATTTACATTTCTTCTTTAACTTATACTTCAACTTTTTTATTTCCATTTTCAATTATTTTAGATTTCTACTATTAAAATTCCCCTTAAATGTAATTCTAATTATTTTCTATTTATATATCATTAAACTCTTTAGTTTATTTTAATAGTCCTAATAATCTTGTAATATCTTATTTTAATTAATCATTTTCAAGTCTGATCAATCTATTACTTGATTTATTCATTTAAAAACTATCAATCACATCTTCTATCATCTCAAATTTTTAAAGTATCAATTCTTTCTCTTTTTACAAGGTTTCAATTTCTTTATTCAATCTAAGGTTAATCTCCTCTAATTCATTTATTTTTTATTATGCATCAATTAATTTTGTATTTTTTTAAAACAATTCTTCCTGCTATTTCTAAATTTAAATAGAAATATTTTTTGGATTGTATTTCACTTATGAAAATACTTATTAACTATTTTATAACTTAGCATCAATATTGCTCTTTTAATTTACATTATTAATTTACTATTATATTTAATTCTATTACTTATTTCATATGCATCCAAATGCTTGCTAAAGTATCAAAATCTTTGTCATCTTCTTATTTCATTTTATTACAGTCAACTTGCAAACTGTTAATTAAAATTAATTGATTTATAAATAAATATAATTAACACCCTCAACAAGTATTTCAAGAAATCAATTGATTAAATCATGCAAAATACAAGTAAGAAATTTCAAAAAGAGATTTTATTCATTAACCTCATCCTTATTATCATTTAAACAATTAAAAACAATTATAGAACTAACCTGCCAGTAATTTATTTTTTCTTGCTTAGATAATCTTTTTAGATTTCAAAAACTTGAAAAATGCTAGTCTTTCAGATGATTGATTGTTAATTAAAAAAAATCTACATAGAATTACTTATTCATATTGTATTTATAATTACTCAATTTAAAATATTTATTAATAGGAAGAAAATTTTAAGAAATATCAAAGCCTATTTATGCTATGATATATCCTAGTTTTATTTTAAATAAGTTTAGATTATTTAATTCCTTTTAATCACATATTATAAAACTGTAAATTATATTATGTTTCAACAATGTTTGAAAATAATAATAATGAAGGAACTCTTATTAGATATGTTTCTTAGTTATATATTAATCTTTATGTATTTGAATAAATAATGAAAATTGGGATGCTGTATAATTTATTTGTATAATTTAAATAAATAGAGTTCTAAATATTGTTAATAGAGACAAAGGAATGTTTATTAATTAATAATTGACTTTGAATAATAGTGGCGATTAGAAATAAAATGCAGAGAAATAAAATTTTACTGATATTACTAATAAACAAGATTAGAGAAGTTAAAATAAACAAAAATATCATATTTAGTTTACGGTTACATATCTTCTTTACAATATTGAGTTCGTCTGAATGTTGAGTTTGAATTTTTTAATTTTTTTGGACTTATTATTGGGCAACTGCTTATTTTAGATTTTAAGTTATTTAAACAAGGATTAAATTTCGAATTCTTGCTCAATCTGGAAATATTCTGGTATTTAGTTATCAAAAGATTCTGATTTCAACTGCATAATATAGATGTATATATATTATTTATTTATTTATTTATTTATTTGTTTTTAAATAATTAAGAATCATGATTTTTGTAATAGTCATAAATTAAACTGGATTTAATATATAATATTGATTTCTTTTTTTTAACATAAAATAAATATTGTTTCTTTATAAAATATTTATATATTTAAGTTAAATGTTTAGAATATGATATATGAGATATTATTAAATATATAAAATAGAGAGTAGTTAAATTTGAATAGGATTGTTAAGATTAAAAGTTTGTAATTAGAAAAAAAGTTGTTGAATGTTAATGGAATGAAAATAAGAGAGAATATGTATATTCTTTATAGAGGATTGTTAAATAAATGGAGATAAGATAATTGAGTTTTGATTTACTGGATATTATATCATCTTAAGTATTTAGTTTAATTGTAATATTTGAATGAGATCTAAATAATATAGTAATTTAGATAGATAGTTATAAGATCAGACTAATTAAAATGGTGGTTAGGATCAATAAATTTTATAGTTTAATTTAAGTTTAATTACACAATAAAAAAATATATATATATATATATTATGTAAAATAAATTTTTGAATCACATAACACATTTAGTGAGTGAAAATTCTGAGAAATCAGAATCTCATTGGTTATTAATAACATTAATGATATTAGGTAGTTTAGTGTTGATAGCTGGATTAATTTACGGCTATATAAAATATAGATAATATAAGGTATATTAAGAATATTCGCAAAGACCTGAGGATGGGATTCCAAAAGAGAAAATAGGATTTACACAACGTAATAAATTTCGATTTTGGAAATTGTATGAGAATAAAGATGAGCCGAATGTACTAGTGAAGTAACAGCAAAAAGAAAGTATATAAGAAGAAGCGAACTTCAGATTATTACGGTTAGTACATAGAGTTGAGATTCGTGTGTAAGCCTGGAGATATTTTGACAGTTAGAGGAGAGAAACCAATAACAAGAGATGTTACATCATATTTTGAGATTGAGATAGAAGATAATCCAAGAAATTCAGATGTTACAATAGGATTTTGTTCATCTAAGGAATTTCAAAATTAACTATCTTTAGGCCGTTCATAAACAAGTGTAGGTTTTCATTCTTAGAGTGGAAAAGTATTTTGGAGGAACAATTTACATTAAGATCATAAATTTTAATCAGTTTATGGAGAAACAATAGGAATTGGTATTAGATAGAAAGATGGAAGAGTTTGGTTGAGTTATAATGGAAAATTCTTGAATCCACCACCTCCAAGTGAAGGAAAAAGTTAAGAAGATATGGAAAAAGAAAAAAAGAAAGAAGATGAAGATAGTGAAATTGATATTGGTGAATAATTTGTCTTTATATCTTATAGAATTAAATAAGAAAAATTAGGAGATTGAAGAAACTAGAAAAGCATTGATTTTAAGTATGGGATAGAATTTAGAATTGTATCCATCTATTAGTGTCAATGGACCTTGTAAAATCAATCTTAATGTTGGAGGAATGCAATTTAGAATGAACCAAAAAGAATTGAAATAAGGATTATTGCATTGATAGATTATTATTATTATTATTATTACAATAAATATATATATATATATATTTATATATTTTATAAAATTATATGAAGTCAACTCTTAAGAAGAAATAAATAGTATGGGCTAGAACAAAAGGACGTAAATGTTATATTTAATATATTTAGATCCCTGGTGGCCTGGAATTGTATTTTTATTATTTCTTATTATAAGATTACACAAGTATAAGATGGAAAGTATGTTGTCGATTTCATTGGTGATGATTCACAGTAAGGGTACATTCACAATATATATAGCTCCATATTGATGAGTGATAATCTTTTTGATTTCCAAGAAAAATTTGATGAATTCAACGATAAAGGAAAAAAGAATAAAAAATTGAAAGAAGCAATTCAAAATGCATAAAAACTCTTAAGTAATATCTTTTTTAATATTAGAAAAACAAAAAAAAACACAACGTGACAATAAAGTAATAAGTAAAAGAAATTTGCGATAATTTAAAAAATACGACACTCCTATTGAAGATGTATTCAATCATTTTTATAAGAATATATAAAAATCTCCATTGTAGGAAACACCTTAAACATAATAAAAAAAACAATATCTTGATAGAGAATTCTAAGATTTGTTGTTATTATTAATAGCCGCCTAATTAAATTATGATTAGATTAAATAAAAATTAACTCCAATCCTAGATACAATAGAAGCATAAGTGACTCAAAATAGTACTATTACTGAAGTCCTATCAGAAAGGAAGGGATCAATATTGAATGCTGTTTATTTAATATTGAAACACTAAAGCGAATAAAATCCAGATCACTTTTTTTAACGTGATATTCAATAATAAATAACAAGATTACATGAATTAATTAGCAAACTCAAAAATTCATTATTAAATTAATTTTTTAATGCAGCAAGCATTATTTAAAATTTATCAGAAGTCTGTACTAATACTAATCGTGGTATTTGTTTAATTTATTATTTATATAGGATTAGTAATCACATAAATTATGAATTAAAATAAGATAGTTGAGAAGAAACCATCATAAATTACTTAAACACCACCAAAAAAAAGAAAAAAGGATATGAAGAAAGAAAAATTAGAGAAAAAAAATTCAGAAAATTAAACTACTGGGAATTCAGCTGTTTAATTTAATAACAATGATAATAATAATAATAACAATAATAATAGTAATAATAGTAATATTAATAATAGTAATAATAACAATAATAATAACAATAGTAATAATAATAACAATCAGAATTTATAGGATTAATTAAAAAAAGAATAAATAGAAAATGAAAAAATAAAAATTGATGAAAAAAAGAATAATAATGAATAAACTAAAATAATAAAATAAGATGGAATAATTTAGAAAAAAATGTAAAAAAAAAATGAAATCCCAGATTAAGCATTAAGAAGGAAGGTTTGTCTAAACATGTTAGAATTAGTTTAATTGTTAGGATTGGAGGAAGAATAAGCAAAGAAAATAACTATAAGAATTGAGAGTTTGGGAAGAGAAGCAGATCCATTAATGAGAAATAAATATGCTAAATTGATGTGGCATTGCATAGTTAATTTAGATGTTATAAAATTAAATTAATATAATAGTGTAAATTAATAAAAAGAGAAGAGTTGCTAAGTTTAATAGATGAGAATGCAGATTAAAATGAGGCATGGTCTAAGTTGACATTATAACCAATAGACAGAACAAGAAAATTGATTCATATATGATTTTAAATTGAATTTGATATTTCAATAATTCATTTTTGCATGAATTATTTATATCTTTCAGGGTCTAATTTTTATTATTATTACTGATTGTTTGGAAAAACTAATTTCATGCTTTCTTGTAGATCAACATCTGTGCCTATGAAATTGAATCTTTTTTAATTTAATTCTATCATTTTGGCTTTAAAAACAAGATCTTCATTATCATAAAATACTTATTCCTCACTTTCTTATTTTGAATTTACTTAATTATCATTTTGTTATTCATTTTAAAATTATTATGAAAATTGATTTGCTTCTTATTCAATTAATTATTTTGATTATTCTTATTTCTTTTTTTTATTTCTTTTTTATTTTTTTTATTGTTTTTTTGATTCAGATGGTTAATTATCATCTTTAATTAATTATTATTATTCTAAATCTATATTATTATTGTTATTACCATCAATATCAATATCTTTTTTCTATTTTTTTTAATTTTTTTCTGGTTATATTTATTATTTTAATTTTAATTCTTCAGCTATTTTTTAAAACTTTTCTTTTCTTAATTTATTTCTTCTACCTCTTTCAGTAGCTTCATCTTTAGTTGGATCCCATTCATCTTCTAAATGTCTTTATTCTTTACTAATTTTTTTTTTCTTTTCATTTTCTTCATCTCCATCATCATCTTTAAAAAGTTCCATTTCATCAATTTATCTAATTTAATCTTAAGGAATTTATTTTTCTAAATTAGAAATAGTTTTTTTTTCTCCTTTAGAATCACCTTTCCAATAAGTCATTACTAAATTTTCAATTTTATTTTTAGTATATTTAGAAGTTAAGATTCCAACAGTTTCTATAAGTTAATATTTGGAAACTTTAGCACAAACGATATAACAAAATAATCTATCTCTTTCATATTTTTCATATTCTAATACTAAATTAGGACAAACTGCTTTTAAATGTGATGCAGGTGTCCAATGTCTTTATTTATAGCCAATAAATGAAGTTTAGTATTAATATTCTAAATGAATAGATTAATATCTTTTAGCTAATAATTAATCTACATCATAACAAAAATATTTAGGATTTTATTTAGGTTTTGGCATTTCATTATAATAATCTTTGACAGGAACATATTTTTATTTGAATTCAAAATTAGGATTTCTAGTTGCAAAATATTCTTCAGGTCCTACACCATAATATTCCCATGGAGATAAACTAAGTCTATGTTTAGGAAATGGTAATTTTTTTGATTTTTTTCTTGTTTATTATCCATAAGGACCATCATCTAAATCAATACCACCACTAAAAATAAATTCAGTTGCATATCTTCCTCTTTTATAAACATTAAGCATAGGATTAATATCAGGTTCTGGTGGTTTTACAAATGCTTATTTTAATACTAATCCATTTTTTAATAGAACATCATAATTTAATAAATCTGGTTTTATTGGTTTTTCTTCAATATCTTCTTATTAGAAATTTGGATCAATCATTTTCATCAATTCACTAATCTTTTATTTTTCTTCTGCTGTTTTTTTATTATCTAAATCAGTTCCTCTTTTATACTTATTTTTGTTCTTATATTTATTCTACTTATGTAAATATTCTATCATTCTTTATTAATATTATTGTAAAGTTTCCCCTTCTCTTAATTTTTCTGGTGCTACTTTTTCTTATTTCTTTTATTGAATTAATTATTTTCTATATTCCTCATCTTGTTTTCTTTATTTTGCAGCATTAATTTCTCTATTTTTCATAGCAATGAAATCTTAATAAGAAACAGGTGCAATATTTTATGGTTATACTAGTTCTTGAGAATATTCTTCTCTTTATTTATATTTGTATTAGATTTATAATGCAGTATTTTCATCTAATGGTTATGTGATCTATCATTATATAAAGATCAATAAATACCTTTTATTTTAATTAAGAAAAAAAGTCTTATTTCTTTTTAAAATGAATTGAGGGTAGAGTTTCATCTTCATTAGTTCTAACTTATTTTCTTGGTATCTTATTCATTTATACTTCTTCATCATCAGATTCTATATTCATTTTTGTTTAAATTTAATCAGGAATTGATATAACTCTTTATTTATGTTTTTCATTATTTTTTTAGTTTTAATCACTAATACCTTTAGTTAATGGTTATTTAAATTATTATTTTATTTAAGGTGGATTAGATTATGATGGATTACTAATAATATTCTATGGTTATTAGATTTTAATTTAGGAAAGTGACTTTTATAATTATGATATACTATCAAGATTATTACTCATTGATTATGATTTCTTAATTTCAGTTTGAGTTTACAATTATTATTATAGAACAAGTTGTAATTATGAAGTACTATTTCTATCTTCAAACTTTTATAATGCACATTCTTATTTCTTTACAACTGTCTCTAATAGATTTGGTAATGAAGGTTTTTATTTAGGTTCATCGTCTGAATTTATAGTAATTACTAAACCTTATCTTGCTTATAATCTAAAAATAAATTTATATAGAATTTACGTATTATCGTCTCCTATTTGTACATCCAAAACATTGTCATCTTCAATCAATTATGGACCATATTTATTTTTATAATATTGTCTTGCAATTAATGAACGAGCTCTTTATTACATTATAATATTTCATTAGTACCTTTATGCAAAAGTAGATATTATTAAATAATCATTATAATAATTTGAATCATTCAAAGTAATAAATAAAATCATATTATCATTTACAAAAAGGACTTACAGCATATATTCTTGATTTTAAATGAGATGAATTCCCAGCTTTAGTAGAATCCCTTTCTCTAGATGACATTTACTAATTCCTAATATATCTACTAGAATCTAAACGAATACTAGCTTGAGGAGTATGATATGTTTTTGATATTTTTCTCATTTAATTACATTTCAAACTTTCCTTCTATTACAATAATCTTTCTATGTTATCAGTTGAAATCTCTTTATCATATATTTCCTATTAATATTCTAACACTTCATGTGCATATTAATTTAAACAACTATCAAATTACTCATCTAAACTTAATGGAGATTATGACAAATTCTTCCTTAATCTTATTGATGAATTACTTTATGGTCTCATCAATTAAGGTATTTCAGGTATCTCAAACATCTTTTACATCTAATTCTATTTTGTCAAATTGAATAAATATTTTGCTCGGTTAAAATCTTCTGCAAATACAATTGCTTTTTAAGATACTCCAGGCTTCTATTCATTTCTTTTAAGTTTCATTGAAAATTCATTACTCTAATCAATTACCTTTAACATCTATTCACTCTATTCTTCCATGTTACCGTATATATTGATATCATGTTATAATTCCTTATGGATAGGACTTTAATTTTCTTTCCTTTACCTATAAATTTCTCCCATTGATTTTTCTTTTACTCTATATTTATCTGTCCTTACTTAGTTAAATACACGTAAACGCTTCAAAAGACCATCACTTGTATCATTTTTATTCATTTTATTCAATTCATTATAAATTTCAATATATTTCATCCCTTTATCTTTGAAATATTTAATCGGTGAATTCCTACTATTTAATAAATCAAATTTAGCTTTTCTTATTTTATTCTTGAAATCAGGATCATTTGGATTAAAACAATATTTCTAATTCAAGTCTCTGTAAAATTATTACAAATGAGCTATTTTATTTTTAAAATCATTCTTTAATTTCATCTCATTTTTTTCTATCTATTTTTATATAGCATCATTATCAAAATCTAACTCTAATTAATTTTTATCAGCAATTGTTGCCTTATTGTCATAATACATTTCCATAACAATATTTTACCATCCATTAATTCTTTTCTAAATAATTTAAATAAACTTTTTATTACATCTTTATTATCTTTAGGTTTTAAAATACGACATGTACTAGGACCATCCAATTTAGTTGTTGTATCCCACTTACATAATCGTCTTTGGGCAAATTATATTGCTGTTTATTTAGGACATTTCTATTAATTATTATAATTCAATAACTTACATTATTTATTAAATGAAGAAACGTTGCTGCCTTTGTAGGTGATATATAAATATCTTTCATTTTCACACCACCCAGTTTCTAACAAAATTTGAAATAAGGAATCTCATTTAGAAATTTATTATTTTACTTCTTCCTTCTCAATAGATTACATTAATTATATTTTAGTATTAAATAAAATTACAATAAAAATCAATAAAACAAATATTTACAATAGTGAAATCATTGAGTATTTTTTCTTGCTTTCTCTTATTCTAAAAGCTTTGTGAGCATTTTGAATCTTAAGAAACCATAATCGATATATTCAAAATTAAGAGAATTCTTTTCATGAGCCAAAAGAACACTCCACCAAACCCAATTCAAATTTGATATTATTTAGAATCTTCTAATTCTTCTTTTTAAATAAGAAATTGCTGTGAACAAATCAACAATTTCCTATTCACTTAATCTTGATTCTAATATTTATTTAACTAATCCAATAAAGATTTTCAATTCATCTTTATTTTTATTTGTATTCTCATTTATTAATCTCTATATCTGATTGATTTCAATTTAATTACATTCCTTATTGAGAATATAACTTAAAGCAAGAAAGTGTGCTTAAATTGGAGTAGTATTAAAATTGTCTTCAACAAGAATATAGTAAGGATCTTCTTCATGTTGATAATTGATTGTAGATTCATTTAGGAAATTAGCAATATCATAAGAGGGATAATTATATGAACAATATTCATAATCTATGAAGACAATTTCCTTATCCTTCTTAGATGTATTAAAAATGTTTAATTAATTTAAATCATTATGGCAGAATTTTAACTAAAAATATTATTAAGAATAATACCTCTTCATGATTTTCTCTACTAGTCATTTAACTTAAATAATTGAATTCTTCTTCATTATTTAAGAAATTTTCAATGCACTCTAATTATTTAAGTTCTACATCTGTATACAATTCATGTTTTTCTATCTTCTTCAAAACATTTGCTTTCATTTCTTAAGATATAGTCTTCTTAAGAATCAAAGATTAACCATCATTAACTATAGGAATCTCCATTTAATGGAATTTCTATAATACTCCCATAGCCTTAAATTAAAAATCAGCTTCAGCCATTTTTTCATTGTTAGGATGTATACCATTTTTTACAAATTCTTCCATTCTCCAACTGCTACCGCATTCCAATTATTAAGGTCCTAAGTCCATATCAGATATTGTCTTAAAAACGATTCTCTCTTGTTATGAATCTACAAATCTTTCAGCATTCCCAAATCTAATTTTAAATGATAAAACTCATTACTCTCTAAATAAAATTGTTTAAGGTGTAATGTCTATCATTGCTTATGCTTTATAAGTGATGTTTGTTAACCCTGTCAATCTAGTTATGCTAATTTATGAAGGACTGACTGATTTCCATTAAGAGAATTTCTCTGAAATGATTTCCTTTATTGCATATTCTGTCAGATGTGTGCTTCTTGTGTTCATTATTTATTATATATCAATTTTGTAAATACAATATCTCAGGTATACAAAGGCACAATATTGTTGTAATATTCGTACGTACCTGATTTAAATCTGACGTGTATTTTTTATAATATTTCGTATTAACAATTATTTTTATACAAACAATTTACAATATGGCCATCAAAATTTATAAGTACTTATCATATTTACTTCTTTTCTTTTATAATTATAAATTATATATTCCTATTTCATCATTAATACATTTATACTATTTTTTTAATCACAGCAATCTAAAATATCACCTATTTTAGATATATATAATTATTTTAGTCATCTCTGCTTTAGATCAACTTATTTCTTATATTCAATTTAAAGAAAAATTAATTTTTAATCTATTATCTAATTAATTGAATTTGAAGAATTACTGCAAAATATTATTTAAAAAGACAGATTACTTTAATAATTGTTCCTTAATCGACATTTTTAAATATATTAAGATAATCCATTGGCAAAAGATTATAACTCTTAGATATAAACTTTAATATATAATTGAAGAACAATATTGAAAATTATAATTAAGACCAATTTCTTGTAATTAAATTATTAAAACATAGTATTAAGTCATCTCAATTTAAATTTTTAATTAAAAAATTTTTTTTCAAACTCAAAATATGTAAAATGAGTTAAAAAATATCAAAAAACTGAGAACAAAACTATTACAAGATGTTGGTGGATAATACTTGATAATTTAAGCAAAATGAAATGGTTTCACCAACCTTACTGGTTGCTAAATTGGTATTGTTATTAATACTTCAAAATGAAAAAAAAGTAAATAGGTTTAAAAAAATTTAATGTTCTGCTTAGAGATACCTTATTGAAAAATTATGGTTTTGAATCTTTATAATAGATTTAATTTGTATCTGGATAGAGAATCAAAAATTTTAGATTCTAAATCAAATTTATAAATATATAAAAATAGATAGAAAAACCAACATCATATATGATGTTCCAGTAGAAAACACTAAGAATTTATTCTTACTTTAGGGTTGGTTTCCAAAATGACCTTCTTAAAATTGATTCTATCTTTTGGATCATTTCTTATTCCTTAATTATATTTAATTACATTCTTTTTTGGAGATCCTCATGATTGAATACTCTATTATCGATTGACTCCTACTGTATTCCAATTCATATCAACTTATCTTAATTAGAACTATTGTTGTTACTGACCAATTTCTTATATTTGTAATTTTTCTTACTGCTAATTTTTTATCTTTATAATCTAAAAAAAATAAGTTTTAATATATTATATTCAGCATAAACAAATATTGACTCTAAAATCTCCTATTTTTTAGCTCAACTCTTTATATTTTAATTTTTTTCCCTATGAGTTAAAAGATAGGGAAAGAGAATAAAAGATTTCAAAATGATGAGTATAATTCTCAATTTTCAACTCTCAACTAATGGGATATTTAAATAATGGAATTAATATTAGAGATTTAACTGTATAAAAACTTTAATTATTAGTTTGCCCTGCNATCCATTGGCAAAAGATTATAACTCTTAGATATAAACTTTAATATATAATTGAAGAACAATATTGAAAATTATAATTAAGACCAATTTCTTGTAATTAAATTATTAAAACATAGTATTAAGTCATCTCAATTTAAATTTTTAATTAAAAAATTTTTTTTCAAACTCAAAATATGTAAAATGAGTTAAAAAATATCAAAAAACTGAGAACAAAACTATTACAAGATGTTGGTGGATAATACTTGATAATTTAAGCAAAATGAAATGGTTTCACCAACCTTACTGGTTGCTAAATTGGTATTGTTATTAATACTTCAAAATGAAAAAAAAGTAAATAGGTTTAAAAAAATTTAATGTTCTGCTTAGAGATACCTTATTGAAAAATTATGGTTTTGAATCTTTATAATAGATTTAATTTGTATCTGGATAGAGAATCAAAAATTTTAGATTCTAAATCAAATTTATAAATATATAAAAATAGATAGAAAAACCAACATCATATATGATGTTCCAGTAGAAAACACTAAGAATTTATTCTTACTTTAGGGTTGGTTTCCAAAATGACCTTCTTAAAATTGATTCTATCTTTTGGATCATTTCTTATTCCTTAATTATATTTAATTACATTCTTTTTTGGAGATCCTCATGATTGAATACTCTATTATCGATTGACTCCTACTGTATTCCAATTCATATCAACTTATCTTAATTAGAACTATTGTTGTTACTGACCAATTTCTTATATTTGTAATTTTTCTTACTGCTAATTTTTTATCTTTATAATCTAAAAAAAATAAGTTTTAATATATTATATTCAGCATAAACAAATATTGACTCTAAAATCTCCTATTTTTTAGCTCAACTCTTTATATTTTAATTTTTTTCCCTATGAGTTAAAAGATAGGGAAAGAGAATAAAAGATTTCAAAATGATGAGTATAATTCTCAATTTTCAACTCTCAACTAATGGGATATTTAAATAATGGAATTAATATTAGAGATTTAACTGTATAAAAACTTTAATTATTAGTTTGCCCTGCTACCATACACTTAATTTAACAAAAAAGTCATTAAAATCTTGGTGTATTTAATTTTTATAATAGTATAACAATGATCTTAAATGCATTTACCAAAAAATTCGTTATTATTTTAATTTGTCATTAAATTGATGGAGTATTTGAGATGTTAATTAAATAAAAAATTAAACTTTTAACACTATACTAATTATGAAGCTGATGCCAAAAGCAATGTTAAAATCTGTAAATCTGTAAATCTGTATAGTATCTTCCATTTTCCTTCTATATTACAAAATAGCCATTTTAACAAATAAAATTTTATTTCTCCATTCAAAATACAATTTTGATAGTAATACAACATGCTTAATTAAATATATTTAAAATAACACAGACAAAATTGAAGAGTTACCTCTTCCATCTTAATCTTATATTTCTTATAAGACTAACTCTTGTTTAGATAATTTTAAATCCTTAAAAAAATTAATCGTTTTTGTTTTAATGGATAAAAAAATTATTAGAATTATAAAGTGGACTTGCATATTATATGGCATCCTTTCATTCTTCACATTCGTCGCCTCACCTCATATTAGTAGAAAGAAATACTTTTTATTTTTTGGTTTTGAACTGATTTTGATAAATAAATGAATGAATGGTAAATAGCACTAAATTTTTGAATCTATCATTAATTATGTTAAAATTGTAGATGGAATGATGAATAAAATCTAAGAGGGCAAACGATGGTTTTAATCTGCACATCTAGATGATTCAATGAATATTAAAATATTATAAAAACAATTATTTACTTTTTAGATTCGAAGATAATTTGTAATATAATTATTTCTAATATCAATATTATATAAAATATTGTCAACAATGTTAAATAATTAGGTTAAAGATGATATATCACATTTTAGAGAGTAAGAACCTTTTGTGTGTTAATTTATAATCAAAAGCTCTTTTGAGGATTATGAGATACTCTTCAATTCAATTAGAAAATATACATTGAAAAGAAGAAGAAGTTTGAGTAAAATAAATAAATTTAATGGTCTTTAACATTCAATTTAATTTTCTTAATCTTTAAAATATCTAAATAATTAAAATACCATATAGCTTTAATAAAGCTTAAATGGTTAATTCTTGTTCTATCATTATTTTTATCAATTTAAATTTTTTTTAATTTAAATTTATTAATTACGATGAAGTACATAAAAAGATTAAGAAATTATGAAAAAAAATCCAATGGATCTATATGGCAAAGTTTAATTGTTCTTTGAGTTTCACAATTTAGTAATATAGGCTATTTAAGTTATCTATTCATGTTTCTCTTATTATTTTGCCTCTAATGATTTGCCTTCTAAATAAATGATAAAAATTAATTTAATATTTAAAAGAGAAAATGCTTGAGTAACAATAAAATTTTATATAAATAAAATTCAAGTAATCTTTTTGTTTCTATTAGTAGGAGTAGATACTTATTTATTTGATTAGGACAAAGTTGGTAAATTTTCAGGAATTCTAATTTGTCTTGTTGAATTGAACAATTTAGCCATTCCGCTAACTTCTGACCCTTCTGCTTGTATCGGCTAATCCTCAAATTAATCCTAAATTTGTTTGCGATGAGAATTTTAAATTGCAATTCTGTGTAAATCAATGTGCTTCTTAGATTCCGTTTTTTGCAACTAAGAAGTTGGAATATCTAATAAAAAAATTAAGTTGAATAATTACCAGAGATATCCCTAGAACCAAGTCTAATAAGTTTAGAACTGTATTAACTGAATTTAGAGGCTCCAATAACAGAAGTAGCTTTCATTTCAATTTTGGCAAATGAATTGTTAGATACACATGAAATTGATTCAACAGAATTCAAATATCCTGTAAAAGCCGTTTATCTTTATTCTAAATTCAAATCTATTGATCCCATTTTTACATTGTTCTTGTATGATTAATTATAGTCATTTAAGTTATTTTGATATTTTTCCAACTTGACTTGATGCTCTTTTGCTAATTCCTTAAAATAAGGATGCCTTAAACACTAATTTAAGGATTCAAATAAGTACCTCACTTGAACTCATTCTATCTTAAGACTTTTTTAGTAACATGAATTGAATTAAATTTTACATCTAAATAGGTGCTGATTTATATAATGAATCATCGAAATCAATAATGCAATCTTTATTAGCCTTTAGAATTGCTTTTTAATCTTTTCCTGTGAATGGTTGACCTCCAGTCTATTTTTGTAATGAAATGAAAAAGATACAATCAAGAGATATAAAATAATTCCAGCACTAAAAACATCACATTTCTCATTATAGAATTACTAACCATCATTATATTCCAAAATTTCAGGAGCCACAAATCCAGGAGTACCACATCTTTTAAATAAAATGTTATCATCTAATAAAGATGCTGCCAATCCAAAATCAGCTAAAACAATATCATAATTATTTTCATAAGATTTAAGAAGTAAATTTTCAGGTTTAAGATCTCTATGTGCAATATTAAATTGATGCAAATGATTTAAAGCTGATAATAAGTTATAAGCCAATCTTTATAATGTTTCAGCAGGTAAGAAACCTAAATATAAAGAATAATGATACCTGTTTCTCTCACTCTTTATAATAGTTCTCCACCTGCCACAATATCTACAACAAAATAGACAGAATTAGCAGTTTCATGTACTTCATGCAATTTTACAATATTTGGATGGTTTAATTTCCTCATTAATTTCATTTCATTTAAAAGACTTTCAATTCCTTTATGCTGTTGTTGCATGAAAGATTTGCTAAAAGCTTTGATGGCATATTGGGTGTTGTTCTCCTTTCTAGTTGCTAGATAGACTTTAGCAAAACTTCCCTTTCCAATTAATTTAGAAACCATAAAAGCTTCATGGAAATTCTCCAGAAGACAAAGCTTCTTTAAATGGATTTTCCATTAATCATAACGAGACTTGTCGGATAGAAAGATCTCCAAGACTTTGGTTTGGTATTGAAATCTGAATCCATATTGCTGTTCATCAGAATTCAATTAAACTAAATGATCAGCACCTGGTTCAATATAAATTAAATGTGTAGTGAGGAGAGGTGCACATTTCAATTTGTCTACAGTTACTTTATATATATATTCTTATCCTAGTACAACAAAGATAGGTTTGACATTAACTTTGCCTGCAGTCAAAAATTCTTATTCAACTAAAAATGTTTAAGACTTTTATATTGTATGAAATTGGTTACATCCAAAACAGACTTATCACATGTTTACCAAAATTTATTCCTAGTTTTTCCAAAATCAAAGATAGAAATTGATTTTTATTCAGTCATTAATCTATATACTACTGAAAAAATAATAATTTAATAATTAAGTTTTATTATCAACACCTTTTTACCATTTTATTATTAGCACCAAAATTGATTTCTTCCTCGATCTTAAATTAAAAATCATCTTCTTCTGCTTAAGAATTACGTAATTAATCAAAAAGGGTGCTTGTTTATAATTCATTTCTATATAAATTCTAAAATTATTAATTTAAAACTTACATGATAAAGTGAACAAATCATAGTGCTCAGTTAAACAGGATTCAATACAGATTTTAGTGCATCCCAAACATAGTCAAGTTTAGAAGCTTAGTCCTAAATTGCCTTGATTTCATTTTTTATTTTGTCTAAAGAACTAATTAAATAATCATAATGAAAAAACCTTGAAATATTTTATTTCAATTATTAAACTTTATTCTAAAACTTTTTCAGTTTAGTGAGATTCTCAAATTATACACTTGTGTTTATAAAACCAGGCTTCATCCATTCTGTATAATCTCTTTAAAATATTAATAAATCATATACTATTCAGAATTAGCAAACATGTCTTTCGAATAGGAACATGCATAAAGTAAATATTTTACTTGCATTGGTAATAATATTTCAGCAATGCTATCAAAGTAAACTCTGGCTGTGTCATTTCTTTCCTTTGAATTTGATTGAATTCTGTATCTTAATGCATCCATGATGATACCAATTTCGTCATCGCTAACTTTTTTTATTAAACATAATTCTAATTTCTCAAACATTTGTTGTTGCTACTCTAAAAATGTTTAAAACTAATAATAAAACTTAACAACTTTACTTTCTATGTTTTCTTATTTACTATTTCCATAGATTGTGCTTAACTTTTACAAATATCCTTCAGTTTCTCATTTTCTTCTTAAAGCTCCGAAACTTATTTTTCTAACAATTATTAGTATATTTTCTTCCTTTCTCTTGAATTTTTCGCAGATTCTCTATTTTTTGCCAATTTCACTTGAGATGGATCAATGATCTCATTCGATGTTTCATTTTGTAAATTCTAAACCCTCTTTCTCTCTAATTTCTATTGACTTTTTGATGATCTTGGAGTTACAGAAGGGGATACTGAATTGTTATTTGAAGTTCTCTTCTCCAATAATGATTCAATCTTATCCCTGTAGATACTCTTGCCTTAATTTTGAGGAATTTGCAATTTTACTTCAGGTTTAAATTTACTATTGATTTATTCAGCTGATTCTATATATAATATTTTAAAGCTCACCTAACCTATAATCTTAATCTCCTGAATATTATGATCGACTATTTCTGTCTGATTAGACTGAATGTTTTTATCTCGACTAATTTGATGATTCCTCTTAAATCAACTGATTTTCCAAATCTTCTATTTTCATTTCATAAAATTGTTCCAAACTATTCTTCATCTCTTAATCCGTAGCTGGAAATTACATATTATTATTTTCGAAACTTCCACCTTATTATTCTCCATAACCTAAAAAGTTTTTACCAAAACTCAATCTAATATAGAAATATTTTTCTTAACTGTTATTCTTAACCAGATCCTGCTTAGAAATCAGCTGTACCTGCAGTCCCAACAAAATTATAAAATTATCCACTCGATCTTGAATTAAAGCTATCTGCCATGAGAATTTTTCTTAAAAATGTTTAAATTTTTATAATTATATAATCCATATAAATCAAAATTGCACTACATTTAAAATATTTTACAAATCTACTTTCAATTAGACTATCATAACAATTTATACTTTTGATTTCTTTAAACTTGACTATTCTTTTGGGATCAAAATTCAAATTATGAGATAGGTATTAGCTTGTCTTAATAAGAAGGATTAAACCATAAAATTAAATAGAGATATATCTATTGATTTTTAATAAAAAGTCTTAAAGAAAGTAAGCAAAAGTAAATAACGTAAAGATGTCAAGTTATAAATAAAAAATAATTATTGTGTTTTGCAATTCATCCTTTAGTTTATTTCATGTTCTGCATTATATTAATTATAAAATAATATTGTAAAGGTCAATAATTTTTAAATATTCATTTTTTATAAAAATTATACTGTATGTAATTTATAAACCTAATTACAATCTCCTTTTTCTATATAATATCTTGCAAAATGTGTTTCTTTAAACTTTCTTTCTTTAGAGTAATTAATTTTTTAGAATGTAAATTTCATCAAGATAAATAACAGTTTCTATTTCAGCTTAATTTCTACATGATGAGATTTTATAATTAATTATTTTTATACTAAATTATAAAAGCTCGCATTCATCATTGAATTTCATTATTCTTTTTTTAATTCATCTATCAAATGGTTTAGTTCTTTTATTCTATTTATTGATTTATGGATAGACTTTAAATCAGCAGCTAATCGAATTATAGTATGCTGAGCCATTTCAAAATTCATTTCAGCTTATTTTCTCATTTATGAGGATTTTTCATTTATTTTACTAACCTCCAATTATGCATGTTAGAGTGTTTGTATTCTAATTGTTGAATAACAATTTACATAGAATTTTAGTTATCAAAGGTTTCTTTAAGATCTTCATCTTTAAAAAATGCAATAGTTTGCATAATAATTTATATTATTATAAAATTCATACTGCTTTTCAATAATTAAAATTTATTCCAAGTTGTTATTTAAAATTTTGATGTATTTTTTTTGATAACATCAACCTTTAAATTGTTTAAATAAGCATAATAATTTTATGAAGAGATCTTGAATGATAATAAATATCAATTACAAATTTGGATTATATTATATTATAAATTATTAATTCTATAATCACTCTACATTAACATTCATAGTTTTTTCCTTTTAGCTATTTTTATCATCTAAAATTAATAAAATTATTACTTATCTTGGTTATTCATATTAGGCCCGTGTTACTTATAAAATCTATTTTAATTTCTGTAGTGTGAAAAAATGCAGACCTTATTTAAATTATACAATAATAGAAGGGTGATGGGTTTTAATTTAATGCATGGCTTATTTGAAAGTTTCAAATTCATCTACACTAACATAACCACTTTTAAATTTTGTTATTTGTTCCTCTAAAATTTTCTTTTCCTCTGTAAAATTTTCATAACAATTGTCATCTTATTCAGAATCTGAATAATGTTCTTCATTTTGATCAAACTTTTCCTCCTTTTGCTACTCAATTTAATACGATAGTAATGAAACTATGTTACAACCTGTATTTAATAAAATTTCAGGATTATGAAGAATAGCATTAGAATAATAGATGATAAATAACTTAGCATCATAACCAGCTGTATAATTCATTCCATGTAATTCTTATTAAATAATCCCTATTTAATTTCCAATGATTTTTTCTGATAGTGATTTAATTGTCAAAAATGCACTTAAGAATATGCATTTTATTCTAGATACAAGTATTTCATCAATGTTGGTTTGCTTTATAATTTAATAGGATTGATCAAAAATTTGTCTAAGTATATTCTCATTAAGATCATTTCTTACACATTAAATTCCCAATTAAATTAATAAGGCTCCCTCGCATTTATCAAAATTGGAATTTAAATTAGAAACAATGTTTTATAAGGCCAGATGAAAATACTATGTTAAATTTATAATTATACAATTGATTAAGTTGCTTCATTAATAAAATATTCTCTACCATAATAGATATAATTATTTAAAAGTTCAAATAAGTATTAAAAAGAATAATTTTATGATTTGAGTACTTGTTCAAATTTTGGTAATAAGGAAATTTGATCAATAGTCACTCTTTTCAATTTTTATATTGTCAATGATACAAATTAAATCAATTTTTCAGTATATTAAATTGATTCTTCTTCTTTAAATTATTGATATAATTAAGCAATTTAATTTTCAATACATATTATGTAGTCATAATAGTTATATTAATTAACAATTTAATGAAGGATATTCCAAGATAAATCAATAAATATTTCTCTATTTATTTAATTCTAATTTATATTCTTTTATTCTTAATGTATTCTCTCAACAAGGCATTTTGCAATCAATTAAACAGTATTCTATTAAAATTGATATGTAGACACCCACTCTTCAATCATCTACAATATTCTTATATCACAAGTTAAAGTAATTTATGATGAAAATTTTTAGATAATTTCATCAAATAGGTTATTTTTCTCTATAAATCCTGGTTATTCATCCTAAGTAATGATTAAATTAATTGAAGTGATTTATTAATAAAATAATGCCATTTTTTTAAACTATTCAAACTTAATGATATTTTCAAGGAATTATTTATAAAATAATTAACTCACAATAAATTTAAGAATAGAATAGCTTTCACCAATCAATTTTGTATAAAGAATTTAAATTAATTCATCTTAACATTAAAGAACAACTTGGTAACTATTTTATATTATAATTGCTAAATATTCTTGTATATCTTATCTTGAGTTTAAATTAGGTAAAATATTGATTAGAATTATGAGAGATATTTGTAATCGTTATTTACTATCATGATTATAAAATATTGTGCTTAAGTATTATAAAAAGTTACTTATTTTATAATAATTTAATATGGTTGAATTCCTGTTCAGTTATAATGAATAATTAATTTGATAATATTTCATTTATTGAATATTTAAATAACACAAAGGCACTTGAAGATAAAAAGGATAAGGCTCCATCAATATGTTTAATCAAAGCTCGAATAAAATCTAATGTTTGATTATGAAGAGATTATAATTTATTTTCATCATCATAACTTAGTTCTTATTAAACAAAATCTAATGGTTCATTTTATAAAAGTTGTAATTAATTTGTAGAATATACTAGATACGAATACAAATGAGTGATTATCAATTATTAGTAGTAGTTTTAGTAAATATTATAGAATTCTATTTAATTAATTGTAGCTGACAAAATATTTAAAATATTAATAGTGACATCTTCAGAAATTGTAATTTATAAGGATTGTATTAAAAAGAGAATCAACTAATTCAATTGTTAATATATTGGGAATATTTAAAGTTGTTATTTATTCCTACTTGAAAGCATTCTGATAATTATATGCTTATAAGATTTTAGAGTTAAAATTTTAACATTTTAAATTGTTGAATTGCTTTAATATTAAATGTAATTGTTCGAAGATTAAAAAGAGAAAATATTAATGAATAATTGACTTAACTCTTTGTTTTGAAGAATGAAGTTTTAAAAGAACAAATATTTTTGTTAATCGTACCTAAAAAAGCGAAAGAGTGTTCCTTCAAAGCATTCTAAAAAGTAAAAGTAGATAAGGTAATCATTTTCTAAGCTTAATGATTTAATCATAATTTTGCTGATTTTTTCAATGTAATCTATGTACCAAGAGTATGTATTTTAATCTACAGAGTCAGCATAAACTATTGTATCTGTTAATAATTTGAAAATCTAAATGGATAAGATTATTGATCTTTAATCTTCTAGATAGAGAAACATACATTCTTTATAATGATGACTATATTCTAAATTTAATGAATGCTTATACATATGTCTTCTTCAAATATTAAATTTATAGCTTGTTTTAATAGATGTTTGATTTTGCTAGAGACATTAAGATTAGTGTATATTTCTAATAGTGTTTGTTTGAAAGGTTAAGCAATTAATTCTATACATTAACAATATTTTTACATTGATTTTATTTCATTAGTTTAATTGTTGCATTCATAACTGTGGCAATTTAGGGGGAATCTGAATTTAAATGAAATTTCAATACTTTATTCTTGTACTATTATTAGCAACCCCAACTGTTAAAATTGCTGAGGATTAGTAATTAATAATTAAATTAATTATGATTCAGCTTGCTATCTATGAGGGGAACAAGAAAATGATGTCAGAAGTAATTATTAAACTTCATTCATTAAATATAATAATTTATTTAAAAATTAATATAATCAATATAAATTTTTTATTATCAGATTATCAAAAATATTAAATTGAAAAATGTATGATTATTTCTTATATAGCTTCTAATTAATAGATGAATGGATTCACTATATGCTTGAAAGATCATCAAATATCTTAAACTAGATCTAAATTGAAGAATATAAATACATAAAATGAAATCTATTATTAATAAATTTAGAATATAATTTTATGAATTAACTTTTATGTTTTTTATATTTTTCATTGTAAATATGAAATTTCAATTGTATAATCATAAACATGATAACGTATTATTAGATTAAGATAATCTAATAATACGATGTTTTGGTTGCTGATGTAAGGAATCCAAATTTAGAGGTAGATCTGATTTTATTATTCTTACTTTATTTTGGATTTAATTTTTAACTAACGGATCAGGTGGTTCTTTAACCTTGGCCATATTTTCATATTGAATTATTAATTAAAATATGTAAACATTCTTATTTTTTTAGACCTGTGCAATAGGAGAATAATTTGATTGATCATCCATATTTCAATTAGTTTTAGAATCACTTTTAATAACAATACTTAATTCATTAGATTAAAATTATTTATATCTTAAATAAAAATATATCTAGTTAATTAGATGTCTTTTTTAATAATCTCCTTATAAAATTCTAATTATTTTAGAATTATTGGTCCTATAAAAATGCATTAAAAATCGAAACTATTAATTTATTAATTTCTAATGAATCAAGTCTATTATCTTTAATTATTTTATAAATAAATAAAGATGAAAGATTGAATCTGAATCGGAAATTATGTTGAAAATAAATTTTATTAAATTTAATA